>CATIWF010174274.1:0-27230 GCA_949630135.1 Balakata baccata
AAATAGCATTGAAAAGCAAAAGAAGAGGCCTATGGCCCAAACAAATGTTCAAAAGCAAAAGAAAAGGCCTATGACCTAACAAATGTGCAAATGTTACAAATGATCAAGCTAGCTAGCAAATGCAAATGTTCACATGAAAACCCGGGACAATGTTTATTTAGTTTAGTCACAACAAAAAGAAAATGACATAAGCATAAGCAAATGAAATGTTTATATGATTTATATTGATGTGATATTAATAAATAGAATGACATGTAAAATGTGTAGGAACGGTGATTATTACTTTTAACTGTGATTGGTTTAGTACTTTAGAAAGCTTTTGATAATTATTCTCATTGAGTTGCATCTCATCAAATTGCATTATTTTCAGGCAGAGTCGAGTGATTAGTTCAATTTGGAGGTGCATACCATATAGAGGACATGGATCACAGGTCACCGGCCGAGCCTCACCAATCTCTCTCCTTGCATTGCACATATGTATAGGAACATGATATTTGTATTTTGGGTTGTGCAGCTGTATATGTATAAATTTGTAAATAAGCAATGATGTGTAAATGTGTATTGGGCCTTGAACTTTCTAATTGCAATAATTCAACATAGTATCTAAACTGTTAAAATATATGATATATGATAAAAAAAATAAAAAAAATTCCCTCATTATAACAGGACTATATCTTATTTTATGCAATACATGAGAACATGATACAAGTATAAGTGATAACCACATGTATAAGGTGTTACATTTTAGTTTGGTATCAGAGCAGGGATATGTTCTTTGGGAACATGCATATGCATTAGAACATGATAACATAAGCATCATATGTCTTGAACATTGTCAAGTGATATAATTTCATGTGTTATAGGGCCATGGTAGAGCATAGTTCACCAAGGAGAGAGAGGCAGGCTGAACATCACTCACATGAAGCATCTCATTACCCACATAGAGACTAGCCTGCATTAGGATCCTCACATGCAAAGATACCCTATGAGAACCCTGAACAGGAAATACAGGGTCTAGAAAGGCAGAGGGAAAGACGACATGACAAACTCAGAAAATAGGGTGCAGTTGATTTTTATGGCACCACTGACCCAACAAAGGCTGAGACCTGGTTCAAGAGAACTCAGAGAATATTGAATATGATGAAATGTGTTCCTGAGGAAAAATTTGATTATGCAGTGTCTTTGCTCCAGGGTAATGCATATGAATGGTGGGAGACAGTTCTTGGTAGTGATGTACAGCCTCCTATTCTTACTTGGGATGATTTTTTCAGGAAATTTCAAAATAACTACATGCTAGAGGCATATAAAGATGAGAAAAGAATAGAGTTCATGAATTTAAAGCAAGGAAACATGACTCTGGTAGAGTATGAGGTACAATTTAATAAACTCTCTCACTATGCCACTTTTATGGTCTCTACTGAAAGAGACAAATGTAGAAAATTTGAAGAGGGCCTCAGATATGAGATCAGGAATAGAATCACAACTACTGATCTCGATAGCTACACCAGACTTAGAGCTGCAGCAATTAGGGCTGAAAGATTAATGAAAGAAGTTACAGAACAACAATCTAGAAAGGCAAATATGTATTTGGCTTTAACCTTTGTAACTGAAATAATTGAACATAGTATCTAAATTGTTAACATATGTGATATATTAGGTTTATAATCAGGATGTGATGCTTAGCTGAGCTATCAAATGTTGCAAAGTGAAAATGTTATATAATTCAAAAAAAAATTATCCCTCATTATAAATAGGACTATGTTCCATTATATGCAATATACGATAACATGATATAAGTATAAGTGATATCCATAGGTGTAAGGTGTTACACAACATGCTTAGCAATACATAACAACATAAAGGTTTAACTGATATGTATGGTCATGTGATTCATCTTCACCAATATATCATAACTCATCATATCCATAAGGGCACACAAATATCACATGCATAGCATAACGTTTATATCATCACATATAAATCTTATTTAAGTATTATCTCAATACTTCCCATTTCCAAAAATGTCATGATTAATGCTCTCATGCTCTAAACCGAACTAAAATGGACATAGGAATCAACGCTACTTCGAGCCTCTCAGGAACTCTACCTAATAAAGATACATCTCAAGTCTCTAAGGGTGCCACTGTAGGCATAACCCCTTGATGCATGGGTTTTGTTCCCAAGATGACTACTCTAGGCCAAAATATGGTACCGAGGTTCCCTCAATAGCATGTCATCTATCCTATCTCTAGTCCTAGTTAGAGTAAATTAGGCAACCATCATATAACCTCATCACATAAATTATAATAGAACATCATCTCATGATTTAAAATGCAATTTCATCACAAGAATTTTGTCACATGTCTCATTTCTTCTCAAGGCAACTCAATAAATAAGTATCATGGCATAACCCAATGTACATCAATTTGAGTCTCATATAAATCTCACCACAAGCACTTATGGTTCACCCAAGTGGAATCAACCTACAACATAAACATTCAACCATAATTTATGCCCTACACATAAATTCTACAATTTAAATTCCTATTATCACAATTCATTTCATAATATCTTCCATAACTACATTCAAGCCAACATACTTTATCAAACTCATTTTACTATCATTCAGTGACAATCTCAAGTCATTAATAAACCATCAATTATTTAAATTTCTCAAAGCATACATGCCTATCTAAACATGCCATAAATCATGTTTATTTTAAAGTATTCAGCAATAATTAACACAATTAACTCATACAACTAAAAACATTACACATCCAATTAAACTAAAATGTGGTTATGTATAAACCTCAATGAAGCCAACCCAAAATCAAGCATTACAGATTGCCTATTTGCTTTGGTGGTTGTCTCCACCTTGAAGATCACCTCCTAAGAGCAACATAACCATACATCAACACACAATATCACATAAAGCTTGAAAATGATAAAACCTAGCCCATAACTCCATAAGCTAGGTCTTTTGTCACTCAAATCCCTCTAAAAATGTGGTATCTAACTAAATCTACCCTCAAGAAAAGTTTTTCCTCGAGAAAATCCAAGGTTTCATCTCAACCATACCCATATACAAATGGGTCATTACCCATTTTGGATAACTAACACAAAATTAGTAAAAGATGTGATAAGGAGATAGGAAGCAGAGGTTTCTTACCCTTAGAAGACCAAAATTAAGGCTGAAGTGGAGGAGAAACCCTAACTTCCCTCAAGAACCATGTGTTCTCTCTCAAGGTCCTCCTTTCTTGAAGAAATCCACTAAAACCTTGATGACTCTTGCTATAAATGATGGGTTTTGTGTTCTAGAGCTTAGAAATTCACAGGAAAGGGTAAAATATGGGTTGTGGTGCATTTGGGGTAGTTGCTAGGGTTAGGTTGGAGAAAAATCGTACAAAATGGAGCTGAACGACATTTTTATACTAAGTTGTCTAGCCCTTTTCACAACCGTGAATACTTCCATGAGCATGAAAGGCGTGCTTTTCGTAAATCAATGCCCTTTTTTCCTCAAAACTCAAACTTGTGTGCCATTTTGACCCCTTTGACCCAATGTTATACTATACCTTAAAATATACTTCACATATAACATATACCCCTCATCAAAACCTTCATATATAACATGTTTCAAATTTTTTTATGCTAAATTCTAAGCTCCTAATTAGCAGGCGTTACAGTTCGTTGTTTTGAACTTAATTGTTCATTATTTTGAACTTAATTGTTCATCGTTTTGAACAATATATTTTTTATTGCCTATTAATAAAATTAATAAAATAAAATAATTTAAATATTTAATATTTTAATAGAAAATATTTGAAATAATATAAATAAATAAAAATAATATAATAAATCACATAATAAATCAAATTAAAATAATATTAATATTAAATCTATATGGAAGTAATAGTAAATATTATTTTTTTTAGTAATAATTAATTATGTATGATGAATTATGGTGATGAATATATAGATTTATTGATTATAACTTTATTATTCATCGTTTTAAACTTGATTATTCATCGCATGTTCATCACTTATAGATTCAATATTTATATTTCCATTATACATCATTTTAAACTTTCGCATGTTCATTACTTATATTACTTTTTATTACTTATTAAGTTATTTAATTATTTTATTACTTATTAATATTTAAGTTAATTAATTTAATAAATAATAAAATTAAATAATTTAAATATTTAATATTTTAATAGAAAAATATTTAAAATAATATAAATATTATATAAAATAATGTAAACATAATATAAAATGAAATGAAAAAATAAATCAAATTAAAATAATGTTAATATAAAAATAAATAAAATAATATAATTCACAAATATATCAAAACTGATATTTTTTCATCCAAAACAATAAACAACAAATAATTAAAACACTCAATAATACTAAATAATTGAGTTAACTAATTTAATAAGTAATAAAAATTAATAAAATAATTTAAATTTTTAATATTTTAATAGAAAAATATTTAAAATAATAAATATTATATAAAATAATAAAAAATAAAAACAAATTAAAATAATATTACTATTAAATATAGATTAAAATAAATAAAATAATATAATTCATGACTATATCAAAACTAATATTTATATTATTAATAATGAAATCTTGTTTGGTTGATTAAGGTAATAGTAAATATTATTTTTCTAGTAATAATAAATTATGTATGGTAAATTATGATAATGAATTTATAGATTTATTGATTATAATTCAGTTGTTTATCATTTCTAACTTAATTATTCATCATTCTTAACTTAATTATTAATCGTTTTAAACTTAATTGTTTATTACATGTTCATCACTTATATGTGTTAGAGATGTGCCCAAAAGGCAATCGCCTGAGGTACTTAGTGTACACATTCATAAAGGCATATTTTCATTATATTAGTATTCATTTGCATATGAATTAATATAGATCTTAAACTGATTAATGAAAATCCATGATATGAAATATAGCATGAAGGAAATCATGATAGCACCATGATAATGAGATTTCTATCATGTGTAATTATGTTAGTATCTAAATTATCCCTAGTCATAAGATTAATAAGACGGGACATTGTTGATCCAGATAGACTAGCACATGTTATACTCCTTGATTAGATCAAGCAGTGGATCTCATAAGCAGTGAGCACGAGATGTCCAACGTTAACATGTGGATGCTTCCTAAGAGTAGTCAAGTACATTAGATGACCTGCTATGAGACAATCATATAGATTATCTATTCAAATGTCAATGACAGTCTCATCATAGCAATGGTGCATGTATCCTTAGACTTGAGGTACTCAAGGGCATCTTGGATACTGATTCTGTGCTTTAACTCCATTCCTTGTTGCCTCATAGAGGTCGCTCATAGGGTGGTGATTAGGTACAACTTGAGGTATTTGAAGGTAATTGGGTAGCCAACAGAGGATTCACCGCTCCTGATGGAGGGAGAGTATACCCATGGCCTTTTGTTGGGATCATTACTTGGGAATCTCTGGCCAGAGTGGATCTGTCGTGAATATGGTCTTCAGTGACATGTCTAATTGAGTAATGAGTCTCAGTGACAAGATCTAAAATCACTTGGGCTAGGTGTGACGTAGTCAGTCTAGCGGAAGCTGACGCATAGTCCATTCTCTGAACCGAGTGGGGTATAGAATGGTGAAAGGACGAGTTGCACATATTGTTGTTTATGGAAAGGTTCGTAATCAAACCATGACTTTCCGGTCAATTGGGGATCATGATGTGTTGCTAGATACCGCTCATGATTTGCTTAAATTATTTGATAATTTAAGTGGCTAACATAACCGGGAACCTAATGTGTCACACGCTTTGGAGATGTAAAGAATGAATAAAATGGCTTAGGATGAGATTTAAAATATGAAAAAATTATTTTGAGTCGGTTCGCTATAAGATCGTGGGAAAAAATCGCTCAGGGGGATTGACGAGCCCGTGCGGGCCTGCTGGCCTGGCAGGCCTACCGATTGACCTGCCAAGCAGGGCAGCTGGGCCTGCTCAGCAGGCTGGCGCACAGCTGCCCGCATGTGGCAATTAAATGGCATAAATGGTCATTTAAGCCACATTACTATTCATAACTCCCACACTTTCTCCTCTCATCAATTTGGATCTATTTTTCTGATTTCTTTTGGATCAAAAGGACCCTAAAGATAGAAAATAGACAAGAAAAAATTTTTAGGAGAAGAAAAATTTTTGGAGACAATAAGAAAATTAAAGAGTTTTAATTTTCTTCTCATATGAACATATACCATTGCGAGCACTTGAGGTATGTTTAAACCATCTACCTAGTGGTTTCATCCTCTCATTTTTGTCTGGATATTGTTAGCGACAATCCAAGATTGGATTGTTGTAGTTTGCTACAACCCAATAAGGTGAAATGTTGAAGAAAAATCAAGAAATTATAAAGGTATAAATTCTGAATTTTCTTTAGTTAAATTAGTTTTAATTGGCACATGTAAAATCTTTTGATTTGGGTTTTGAAAATTTTATTTTCTGCTGCGTAAAATATATGTGATACATGATCAAAACCCTTCAATATGTTCAATGTTTATATTTTGATTGTATATAGTTTTGAACTTAATTAATGCTCATTGTCTTAAACGTGATTGTTCGTCATTTTAAATTTCATTGTTCATCAAATGTTCATCACGTATAGATTCAATATTTATATTTTAATGATTTATCGTTTTAAATTGAATTATTTATCATTTTAAATTTTATTATTTATCGCTTACATATCATTGTTTCTACCAAATTCATCATATTCAGCATTCAATAACTATATTTTCTCTTTCTATATTGCTCGTTTTTAGTTCAAATATATGTTCATTTTCAACCTTTTTTGAATGAAGTTATACAATACGATTTTTATTACTTAGCAAGTTATTTTATTATTTTATTATTTATTAATATTTAAGTTAATTAATTTACTTAATTAATTTACTAAGTAATAAAATTAATAAAATAAAATAATTTAAATATTTTATGTTTTAATATAAATTTTTAAAATAAAATTACATGTGAAAATAAAATAATATAAATTAAAAAGTAAATCAAATTAAAATAATTTTAATTTTATATTAAAATAAACAATATAATATAACTCACAAACTTAGAATATATATAATTTTCTCTTTTCTCTATTTGAACAATTAAAAGAATAAGAAGAAAAAGAAAATGATAATTAAAATTTGTAGTAGACAAAAAGAAGGGGAAAAAAAAAAAAGAAAATATCTTATTTTGTAAATAGACAAAATTCTCATGCGCAT
Source organism: Balakata baccata (assembly GCA_949630135.1). Taxonomy (NCBI): domain Eukaryota; kingdom Viridiplantae; phylum Streptophyta; class Magnoliopsida; order Malpighiales; family Euphorbiaceae; genus Balakata; species Balakata baccata. The sequence continues at coordinate 7,299 of CATIWF010174274.1, forward strand.
AGAAAGAATTAGGGGTGTTAAAATAGGTTGGTAGGTTGTGTCAACCCACTCTGGTAACACGATTAGGGTCAACACGATCTATTTATTAATCGAATCGATACGAACACGACACGAAAATTAAACGGATTACATGAACATAATATGTGTAACACGTTTAACTTTAATGTCAAGTTCGGATCACACAACTCGATACGACCCACTTAACCTGTATATCAATTATAACATAAAAATCATTAAATATTACTCAACATAATTGAAAATTTGTCCAAATCAAGGTCCAAATAAAGTTATTACAACACTAAAGTTAAAACATTCTTGCAAAATAAATTTAAAAATAAAAGTTTCAAATCAACATAAACCACATAAAACTGTTCTAAATAAAAAATCATCTAACAAGAAGCATGAATATCCAACTCCATGGAATCTAAGTTAAGCTCTATAATTTCTTTTGTAAGTTCTTCCATCTTCATTTTGTTAGCATCTGTAAAGCAAACATGAAAGAATTAATTTATTATAAACATATAAAATAATTTGAATTTTCAAGGTTTATAGTAATAAGCAAGGAAAGAAGTTTAGTACATAAAACATTTGAACTCATACAGTTTTCATATTTTGCTTTTCTGCTTCAATTAATTAATTAATAACAAATCCTCATGACCACATATTTATTTCCTACATAATTACTTTCCACTAGCATTAATCACTTTTGATTAAGAAAATTAGATTCACCAATAAATTTTTATTTTTAAATGCATATATCATACATACACAAATGTCTTCTTTTATATTTTAACCAAAGAAGATCAGCAATAATTAAGGATAATATTTTTTTCAACTCAAATCTGCACAAAAGTCACTTCTGAAGTGAAAAACAATGTAGTTAGTCTAATTTAGGTTGTGAATTAGCTCATGTATTAGCAGTGGCTAAAACAGCACATACTCAAAGAAAAACATCAATATACCGGTTCAAATAAATCAGATACTAAAACCAATATCATTTAGAGACAATTCAGCACTGATCAGAGAAAGCAATAAGTTAGCTGGAATTTTGTTAATCCCAATATTATTTCGAATGCATCACAGTTTAAATTCAATCAAGTCAAAAATCTACTATCCCCTATCCATAGCTTTCAGCCACATCTTAAAAGAGGAAAAACACAACGTTATCCACAATTTTTGCTCTGCAAATTAAGAAGCTATAACAATTTAACTTGTCATCCTAACAGGCAATCTAATCTATATCTTTGCATGGACGGGCCAACTCACTCTAGTGCTCACATAAAGTGTATTTAAGATATTTTTATTTTATTCTATTGCCAAAACCTAACACTAACAGTGTTCATTGCTCATAATCCCTAAAAGTCCCTTCAAATAAACAATATAAGCATACTCTTACTAATAGTCTAATACTAACAATATTGCCTTTGACATAGACACATTAAAATTTGTTAATAAGTAATTGATTTAAGAAACAAAGAAGAAGGAAATCAAGAACTTCAAATAAAACAAAACTTATCTTGCCTTTCTATTTGTGCTAAACCAGAGTGTACAGATCTGAATGAAAACTAGTCGGCCAGCAGAGATGCGTGTGGTAGGGAGCACCAACCAAGTTGCTGGGCGTAGCGCAATTACCGTGACTTGGGAGATGAGGGGAAGATTTTAAGCTATAATCAGTTTTCGTATTTGAAGGAAAGAAAAAAAACAGCAAATGCGCAAGAAATTAAGAACTAAAGATGAAAAGGAGGGTTATTGATGAAGAGCACAAGAGATTATAGATAAAGAGAAACTGAAATAGCATAAAGGGATTATGGTGACCATGTGGAGGCGGAAGACATTAGGATGGTTTAGGGCAATTGATGTTATTTGGTTAAATTACAAAATTAACCTTGATAATATTATAAATTACGCATATCATAAATGGATTGGGTCAGATTGCACGACCGGACATGTAAATATTAAACGGATTGTAATGGATTCACGGGTCAACCCACAATACAACCCTGTTTTATGTCATATCATAAATGAGTCAATCCATTTCTAACACGAATCCGCATATATTCAATATTAATCTGCTAATTTTATATACTACACATGTCATAACCTATTTTGACACAATATTTATAGAGAATAGATATTATTCTAAAATAACTCTTTATAACAAATTCAATCAATTAAAAACTCACGAGCGACACATTTATATAAAATTGAATAACTTCATATTATTATATTAATATTTTATTCCTCTATACTAATATATCAACGTGCCATAGAATAAGCCAAGAAAAAAACACCAATTCCAACACTTTTTTTTGGGTCATAATTCCAAAACCATCTCTTGGTCACAAGCCAGAGCAAGCCAAGCAACATTTATTTTGTGGTTCGTACTCCCTCATTGTCTTTTACTTAACAGTGTGTAAACGTGCTTCAGCCTGACCTCATGTATGCTGGGTTAGGTACAGGAACTGAGGCGATGAGTCTACATTCCACTAACCTACGAACTGACACTTCATATCCAGTGGGACCCTCAGAAAGTAAAAACCAATTGGCCCCTAAATCGACTAATCATTAACATTGCTGGTCCCACCCAATTGTAATACCCCAATACTCTTTAAAAAGGTATGTCATTCATGGGCGACAATGATAGTGTCGCAACGAATTTTTATTTTTCATTCTAACGGCATTGTAAATTTAGTTAGTAATTCATAGTACAAGTATACTTGTTATGTTAATAGTATTTCTGGAAACAGAGATGGATGTGGACCAACTTGCACTATTACGTTAAGTTATATAGACATGATCCATAAGTTGAAGTACAAATTTAAGTGATATATCCACATAGGCCAATTGACTTTTTTGTATACTATTATAAGAGAAGATTAGATGCACAAAACGGAGAGTCAAGTATGCTTGCCTACGGTTCAAATAAAAATTAAATCCCTAAGGTTTGCGGCAATCTAAACTTCTCTCTCTTTCGGGTTGCTTATGGGCACCGGTCCCTCCGTTCATTCTTGCTCGTGCCTCCGCGAACATCCTCTGCTGCTCTGCTGCTGCTTCTTCCTCGGTCATCGCAGCTCCATTACTCCATTTTCCACCTTTTAAAGAGTCCTGCTGGACCCATCCCAACAGATTATCGTCAGAAATTATATTTCATACTGCAATTCTATAAGTTAATTTTCAAAATAGCTAAAATAATAATAATGATTCTAAATTAAATCTTTACTTTTAACCGAGACCTAGAGCTCCTTTCAATCCAAAATTGCTTTCATCAATTGGTATTAGAGAAGTTCATTATGTGTCAGAATGCAGCCAGAATCTGCCTCATGACAGTTCTCTCAAGATTTTATTCTCCGTTCCCGAAACATTTTCTTGTGATAAATCAAAGATGAGGACCATGGAAACAAAAATAATGACTTACCATAGTCTCAAGCTTGTGTTGCTCGTATGCTGCATAAACCTCCTCAATGTACTCCCCAAATCCGAGAACCTGATATATTGCATCACAATCAGATTATACTTGCAAACAAAACAGGTTAATCCTTATGCATTCAACAATCCGTACATTCTCAACATCAAACTGCTAAACAGTATTTGGTAAATCTTGAGATTAGGCATACGGCAACCAGTGCCAATTGGTAAGTGATTCCAAAAAAAAAAAGAGAAGCACAAATGAATCCTCAGTCAAATATCAGAAGATAAAGGAATACTGTATTGCAGAACAAGAAAAAAATTTTGAATGCAATTAAAATGCATATTTCATATAAACCACTAAAAGGGCTTCACCAACTAAATCCGTTTAGACCTGCAATCAAGGAACCAAGAACAAAACAAGAGTATTCACATAACCACAGCACCAAAGGATAACTTAAGCTCCTATCATTCGGCTTCTACTCGTCTAGCTTGCTGGTCATAGGCTTTAACTCAAGTGACAGAAAGGATAATGGAGTTTTAGTCAATAAGTTTATATATATATATATATAGATAGGATCATGTACCACAAAAAATAAATTAAACAGAAAATCACATTAGCATATGTCTACAAATTAAAACAGGAAACGTTACAGCATATATCAGCTTGCAACAAGTATAAAAGAGCTTAAGCATTAAAGAGAGAAAAGATAAGGAACCACGAGACGAAAAACAGTGTTCAAGAATAAAATGGATTGGTCAAACCTCTAAGGCCTTGAGGACATGCTCAGGCGCAATAGTCCGCTTCTCCTCTCTACTGCATACTTCATTAGATTCTGATGATACAAGGTTTATAAACTCTGAGAGGAGGAAATTTTTAAGTTAGTAAAACAGTTTGCACATTTATAATAAAAACCAACAGCTCAGTCTTTATGCATACAATAAAAACCAGTAAAGATGGAAAGAATAAGAGGAACTACAAATAGTATTGAAGATTTAGATAGAGTCTCAGAAAACTATAAATACATCAGCAGCTAGTTAGAACAATATCAAAAAACTTTAAAATAAAAATCCATTGCATTTGTACAAACTGCAAACTCCACTCTCTCTTAGTGATTATAATTAGTCTTCTCAGTATCATTTTTCAATTAAATATACTTCTATGCCCAATTCTGCAAATTTTGCAGAGGAAAGGATCAAATGCATAAGTAGTAAAAATTATATGCTACTGGATGTGCTTTCGCCAAAAAGAATTTTGGTGAAGAAAAATAGATAAAAATTTGCAATTACCCTTCTTCCCCTCATTTCCAGCCGTAGCAACTCTGGCAGACTAGTCTTAGCTTGCATTTGAATCAAGGTAATCTAAAATCAGCAGAATCAGAAATCTGGGTTTATTACTCCATGAATTTGAACAATCAATGTGGTTTGGTACAAAAATCAATTTCATGAAATTAGAAAACAATTTTAGTAATTAAAAAGGCAAAAGACATCTGTGGCTCCCTAATCTATTCCATTTTCGCCATTTAACCCCCTGTGGCGATTTTGGTCACTATAGCCCTCTTAACTCCAATTTTTGGTCCACTTTGCCCCCTCTTAATTTATAAAAATGTAGCATACAACTACTTACTGCTAACATGGCAAGGAGAGTGAAATGAACACTATATTTGGGGCACGTGAAGAGGTCTATAATTTCTAATTCAATATTTTTTAACAATAAAATCCACAACAGATCTGATTAAAAAAAAAAAAGAAAGAAAGAAAGAAATATCTTAAAATTTTGAAGAACTAATCTTGAAACCCGGATCTGAAAACTCCAGATCAGAAAAAAATAAAGAAAAACTAATCTTTTATGTCACAAAGAAGAACTCCAACATAATATTGTTCATTGAATATTAATCAAATATTTACAAAATCCAAGCCACAATCAAGAAAGATAAAGAAGAGAAGTGAACAACAATCAATATTAAAAGAAAAAAAAAAAATACTCATTTGAACCAACAATCAATATTCAAACCATCATCTCTCTTTTTAAACTAAACTAAAAATCTGCAGTTGAAACCCCAGAAATTGATTCAACTAATCAATCTACTACCAGCTCTTGATGAGGAAAAATGAAGAAATTGTGCCTGTTAAAAGAGAAAATCGACTAAGCAACAAAAGTATAGAAAATGATAGAGAGGAAGGGAAGGAGAGAGTACCAACGGATTAGTTACGAACGACTGACGATGGGAGTCCCAGCAAAAAGGACAAACACCAAATTGAACAACAATGAACTTCTCGGCAAAAGGAGCATTGGTGACACCGGTCATCTCCAGATTGACGGTGACAAAATCAACTAGAGGGAAAGGTGCAGGAGAAGATGGAGGGATGGGGTGGAAGAAGAAGAAGAAGAAGAAGAGAAAAACAGCCTTAATCTTCAATTTATTTACCAAAATACCATTATTTGCCATGTAGACTATTATTTGCAAATGTGTCATTTATTTATTGATCAATAAAGACATTGCGTGTGTGTACACTAACCTTCTTTATCAGTATGTCTTACATTTATAGTAGCTAGATGTGCGTTTTTTTAAAATTAAGAGGGGGATAAGTGGACCAAAAATGGAGTTAAGGGGGCTATAGTGACCAAAAATTGCCACAGGGAGTTAAATGGGGAAAATCGAATAGATTAGGGGGCCACAAATGTCTTTTGCCAATTAAAAACGAAAAAGTCAAACATAATGTCTCATTTCATTACAATGAGATATTTTACAAAAATCCACCTAAGTACTGTTTAAAAACCAAATATTGAGGTATTTCACCAAGCAAACTCTCAACCAAAAAATGAATAAATATCACGCACAGTTCACAGCCAAGTATTAGCATTTTTCCAAAATATCAAGCAGAGATCAAGGGGGAATATATCACCAATCAAAACAACAATGAGAAGAGAAATGAATAAACGGAAAGATTATTATCAGTAGATAAAAGGCATAAAATTTATTTATAAAACTCACCTACACAACACTCTATCAAAAGATCTTGTGCATCTCTTGCAACACGAACATCAGGAGGTAACATCTCTTTAATAATTTTGGTCATGGTTGCTGAAAAAGAATATTATTACTTTGTATCAGAAAAGCAATTACGCAAAAATTTAAGACAACACTTTCATACTTTGTGTGTCAAACACAGTCCAAGTATCAGCAAAAAATACAAACAGCCAACAAAAATACAGCTAATATGAGAGCTGCATATCCATGCAGTACAGAGAATAGATTAATGTCCCATGACTAATGTCCCATGCAGTACAGAGAATGGACTAATGTCCCCTATTTCTCCACCCAAAACAACACTGCCCGCAAACACTTTTGTGATTCTCTCACTATACTATGATCCCAATAACAAAAGCTGGCAATTTATAAAAAATAACTCCATTATCAAGCAAATAAGACGTTTTAGAACACTCACGAAACAATTTCACCACCTAGCTATTATTCCAACTGCAACCTATGCAAAATTGGCTATTTAATATGCAATCATGTACTTACAGAGTCACCTATTAGTATTTACATTCTTTCAGAACATGCCACCAAATATCCAACAATTTGCATTTCTCTTCACTAGCTCAGAATACTCCACACAAGTCCAAAATATGCATAAGATAGTACTATCTGAAAAAAAAAAAAAAAAAAAAAAAACCCTTCTATTTTCTGGATTCTGATCCTGACTACACATGTCAAGAACATAAGCCTCATCTAATATGACACCAAAATATCCTTCCATAGAATCCTGCTTAATTGCACTACAACTATCCAGGACTCATTTACTGACATTTTTTGTGCCAATTTTAAAATATCACAAACAGGCCTCATAGTTTTCAATAGGCAAAAGAGAAAACCATAAAGTTAGGAAATAAATGGTAAGAACTAAGAACATATGAAACTAGAGCTAGAGAAAATGCTGATGCATGCAACATGATGCAAAGGACAGCCGACATATTAATCTAGCAATGACTAGAGCCATGTGAGTTTCTTTTTTTTTTTAAGAATATAACCAGTGTAGTTAAAAGCACTTGCCTGGTGTGCTGAAGCACTCAGGCGAAGTGTAAAATCGGCCTATGGCTTCATATACAATTAAAATGTGCTTCATTAAAAGGCGATAGGTTAGGTTTTTTATTTTAATGGAAAAAAGTTGGCGGTTGTAAATTTGTTACAGCACACTATTAATTTACTATTAGCTTTAAATACTAGATTCTGACATAATTACATAGGCTTTTCTTTTTTATTTTTTGAATGTTATGGAGTATTTTTGTATGTGAAGTGACTTTTTGCAAGTTTTAATTGTTACTTGAGTGTGTTTGCTAATACTTATGATTTATATTTTTTACATATATTACTAATAAATTACATTAGAACTTTAGAACTTTGCTTCATTCACGCTTTTTTCGCACTTCGAGGCAATAAAAAGATATATTGCCTTGACTGCACCTATTGCTTTTAACTACATTGAATATAACTATCAAACGTATTACACAATAAATTCCAAAACGTCACTATAGACAAACCCAGTCCAATAAAGAATAGTTAGACATGATAACTGCACTAAATAAGTCAAGAAAGAGCGTGGACCAAAGTTTGCATAACCATTACAGAAGACAACATTCTCTCTCAAGTCAGAAAATTTCTGTAGCATCTACTTTAGGTGCTGGGGATGGAAGATTGACATCAGTGAGACTTGAGCACAATACCAACTCTTACATAATCTCACCTTTACAACCAAGCTAAAAAACCCACTCAATAAAATACATTCAATTAGTTGTTAAACCCAAAGTAACAGTAATATAATTCAAAAATATCCATGCGAATATAATCCACAATTGCCTTGCATATCAGAACATAAAAAAAAAAAACATTTGTAATAGCTTCTAAACAAGGTTATCAAAGCATTCTAATTAAGCATCTTCAGTTCAATAACCATAACAGTTCAAAATAACATCGAGAAAAACAAAATAATTTATCAGTTCAACATTTTTTTAGACATCATGCAACTCATTGAACTCCTCAAATTTTCAACCAAGAGAACCATGCTAACATAACAAGACACACAAGCCTAAGGCAGAAAAGGGGAAAATCTGCAAAACTAACCAAATAAATAAATAAAATCACCATTAAAATTTGTTTACCTTTAGGAAGTGAGGCATCCTCTTTCGATTTACCAACAATATCCACTGGTTCCATCTTTTATATCCAAAACCTGATTATATAGAAAAAAATCAAAACAAAATACTTATGTCCACGCATATAAAGCGAAACAAGATAAATATATAATATATACAACAAAGGGTCAAGAACCTAACTGAATGTCGAACTGGATTGATGACTGGGTCACAATTGGACCAGTTCAAGAAGGTTTTTTCCTTTTCTTTTCTTTTTTTTTCAATAATTATCTATAATAAAATTTTAAAATATAGCATGAAAAACTATATGGAAACAAAAAAACATTCATTGATAAAACTCATTCATCATCAAAAATTAATCAATGAACATATTTCAAGTCTTATTAACAAAGCCTACATGCTCAACATAATAATAACATAATAACAATTGAACCAAATCAAAATTTTAAAATACACAAAGATTGGGATAGTTCACATTGGTATAGTAACCATATTGTGCTGTCCCTCTGTGAGTTAATTTGAATTCTTCATGGCTACTATCTATTTGCCACGAAGGCAGCCATTCTTGCCAAAAATGGGCAGTGAGACACTTGGCCTTCTATAGTACTAAATAAAAGCTATGAAGTATACAATTCAGCATCTTTTCACTATAATTCCAAAATACAAAAAAGGAATTTTCTGTACAAAAATAGCTCTAAAATATTAAGTAAACAAGAAATAAAGTGATTACTGTCTTCATTGATCATGAACTAGATTCAAATTAGTGATCAATATCAATAGCATATCTAAACCAGATGGGAGAAAAATAGCAAACATGTGGCAGAAACAATAAGGAAAAGGAATTTCTTAAAAATACAAGTTCCTAAACAAAAGCAATGCTAATTTAAAAGAAACTCAATAATCACGAGTCATTTCAAAACTACTTTCCAACATTTACAAAGTTTGATATCACAAAAAGTATGAACAGTTTAATTTGGTAATAGCAAATGTAAGAGAATCAACAGCAGCATAAATTGCAGGCAGCTACATTCAGCAGTATTTACCATCTACGAACTTTATGCAGGTAAAAATCAATAGAAGGGAATGAATACAGATATCCCTCTGAGCTAATTTTGCTAAAAGGGTAATGCCTACACAATTAGTTATTCAATGCTAAAAGGGTAATGCCTAAACACTTCTATTATCGCTATTTACCATCGCTATTACGGACCAACAAATCCACAGCAAATCAAGCAAATGTCTCTTATTTTTCCAGTTCCTATCCCTTCCTTCTTAGTTCTTTACGGCTAAAATTTAGATTATCAAGTCCAAGAAATTAGATAACGAAGGCAACATCGCAACATAGTAAAAAGACCGAGAAAAGGGGGAAAAATGGAGAACAGAAAAGATAGAGGATTGGAGAGTATAATAGAAATTGCAGTTCGAAGAGATAAAAAAAATTTGCAAAATCGCAGATACCTTGAAGGCTTGAAGAGATTACTGCAAATCTTTGAACTCAAGAAGAAAGATCAAATTGATAAGTGGGATGCCCTAATCGTGAAAATCCACAGAGAGTAGCGAAAATAGAAGTGTTTTTGTTCGTCCAAAACGAATCCCTAATTTTTTATTTTTATCAAAGCACAGTCGTTTCAACAAAACCCTGGTTCTCCCCCGGTTCAATGGTTTCCTTTTCCCGGTCTCATCCAACTTCTTACTACCTTTGCTATTCTAATCAAACCAGATTGAACCAACTATCAGTTCGATCAATCAGTCTGATTTTAAACGTTACAAAAGAAAATCAAGAAATTTCAGCTCACCGAATTGAAACAGAGGAAATCTATGGTCAAACAAAATAAGTGAACCGATTCATGGTTTGAGTATTTGTAGGAGAAATCAAGCACAAGAAAAAGAAAAGGGGCACATTTAGGATTTAGAACATCTCCAATGTACAGTTTATTTGAATTATATTCTTTATTTTTAAAAATTATTATATAAAAAAGATTTCTAATGAACTATTTATCTTTAAAATTTAGAGAAAAGAGTGTGTAACACACCTCAATATAACTAAAATTCCCTCTAATCATATTGAAAAATGCTACGACGCATATTCAATTTAAAATTTTTTCTTGTATCATGGTCATGATAACTTGAAAATAAAAATCAAATACAGTTTGCGAAAAATTAAATTTTATTTTACAGATCTGGAAATCCTTTGAACTATACCTAGTTCAAAAATAGTAATACAACTTTTCAAAAGCAAAAAACAAAATTAAATACTTTTATTATAGTCAAACCTATGAACGTGACATATACATTTATCATCATCTTCTCGGTGCCAACTTGACCTTTGACTCATCGGGCTCCGTCTTTTCATCAACTTCAGCTCGTACCTCAATCCTGCATATGAGGGAAAACTACACACACACTAAGCAACAATGCTTAGTAGAATTTGGAGGCATTTAAAATAAGCCTTATATCGATATATATAGATATACACTATATAATCTTACTGGTACCATTATCTCAACCTTGGATAAGAATTACCTCCTTCCTGTGTTACACTCAATTTCGTTCCCATATCCTTGACTACTTTGTAATCAACCATTTTTACAATACATATATATGACCACCCACACAACATAGCACAACAATTCATCATGCATGTCACAACACAATAGTCAACACAAACCCAAGATTCATCCGATCTTGCCTAACATATCTTATGCACAATAACAGGACTCCAGGGCACCCAAATGTCGGGCTTCAAGCCACCTCAACTAGTAAGACTAAGATTTGTCAAATGATGGACCTCAAGCCACCTTAGTCTTGCATAAACAATGGCCAACGACGCCCAAATATCGAGCCTCAAGCCATTTTGATCCTCTACCATGGTACCATACTTTATTCTACCCTTTTCTGGGCCTAAAGATCCCATCCAAACATATCACAAATAAGACATACCAAAACCACAACTTTTTCTCATCAAACAAACATTTAAAAACACTCTGTATAGAAAGTCACGATCAGGGTCACGGCCTACCTGGTTGTGAACCCAATTGGGAACTCTTCTGTAACTCTTGACCAATTGAGTCACAAGCGTGACTCCAACTTTCACTATAGAAACTTAGCTTTTACCCAAGTTTTAACAACCCAAAACATGCACAATACATATAAATCTCTAAAGCTAGCCAATTGTAGTCATTTCTAGCAACATTCTCATCACAATTCAAGGTAAAGAACATGCAACATGCATGTCGCAACTATATCACACACTTAAACGACATTCATTTAAGTAATAATCACCATTAATCGATTTTCATCACACTTCCTTTCATTTCTTGTTTAAACATATCAACCATGTTCCTATAGTTCCTTTTTTGCATTAACAACGCATTTCATATTTTGTTTAAGTCTCACTTTCATCTTTTTCCCCTTTATCTACCATTTATGCCTTAAACATACTGAGCCTCTATTTTTAGGTCTCAACACACTTGCCTTTAGCATACCAGTTAGCATTCATATAATCACTTAAAACCCGCACATGATGCATTGATATCCTATTACCATTTCCCTTGTGATTCATAAACCACTTTCTCATTCTCATGCATATATAACTCATTTACGTATTATCAAATATATTAACTATTTTTAAATCATTATTGTCCTTTTTCGTTTATTATTATTATTAACAACACTTACATATGCCAATATTCCCATTAAAGTTAATTATGTGCCATTCATTACTCTTAGCAACCGATTTAGGACTTAAACATTCATTTCGTGTCATTTACCCCAATTAACATTTCATTCCAAGTTCATAAAAATGACTTAACATACCAATGACCTCATTTGAGTATTCAATTTACCAAAATAGCACATAAACAAGTATTTAAATTGAACTAAGACATGTATGTGTAAATACATCTAAGAAACCATGAGAAACTCCAAGCTTTGGAACTTGTCCAACCTCTTTGATGGCTACTCCACCATCCAAGACACTCCTTATATATATATAACCACACATCAATACATAAGCTACATAAAACTTAAAATCATAAAACTCAAACCCTAATTCTTCAAGTTAGGTCTTTGATCACTCAAACCCCACTAAAAACGTGGTCAACCACTTAATCTAGTATCAAAGATAGTTTTTCCTCAAGAAAACTCAAGATCACTCTTCAATCCATCCACTTACAAATGGGTCGCCACCCAAATTTGAATAGCTCTTAGTATTCAACTAAAAATCACACAAAAGATATGATAAATCATGATTTCTTACCACTTGAAAGCTGAAAATCATCTCTGATTAACAAGAGGAACCAAGCTACCCTTCTTCTCCATACTTCCTCTATTTGAAACTCTCCTTTTCCAAGCTTCTGTCTCCAAATCCTTGATGAAACTTACTTTACATAATAAATCTTGTGTTTAGAGAGCTATGATTTGAGGAGAATTGATGGAATTTGCCTCTTGTGTAAGAGAATACCAATGGTTAGGGTTTGGGGCTGTTAAAACCGCATGAAAATGAAAAAAAAAAAACGGAGTTGAACCTATTTATAACATATTTGTCACAACTGTGACTCTCTTAGTCATGCTCGTGACACTCAAAAATCACTAGAACACATCATCTTGATAGTCACAGCTATGACTCTTGCAATCACATTCGTGATTGTCTGTTTCATATACTTGATTTTATGCCTTTTTTACCCTACAGTCCAAACTTAAGCTAATTTTTACCCAAAGACCTTACATAAATCTCAAATAAGACTTAATATACCCACAATATATTTCTTATATACTATCACATGTCTCTTAAACTCTTATAACAATTAAGCCCCAATTAGTGGGCATTACAGAGTGAGTTTGACTCTTTACATCTAGAGAGCCAAACTACACTCTCTATTCAATTGTAATTAATGCATATATACTTTCTATATATGTTCTTTTTTTTATTAGTGTATTTCTTTAAAATAATTTTATCTTTCCTCATAATAAAAATCATAATATTAATTTGTATGAAATAAAGTAAAATAAAGAGTAAAAAAAATTTTACTCTATATTTAAAAATATTCTAAGATACTCTTTATTCTATTAAAGATGCTCTTCAAAATAAAGAGCATGGTTGTAGATGCTCTAAACGTAGACGAATTAACTAGTCCGTGAAGGCTAAAAAGAACCAACCGTATACTAGCCCATTAAAGTGGATATCGATTTTAGTTTTGGGAGAAGGACACAAAATCTTCTTCTAGCATGAAAATTCCACAAATAATACTACTTCAAAAACTATCCAACATTATCTTTTCCATGTTTTTAAATTTCTCTTTATTCTTTTTCCTTGATTCCTACTGAATTCGTTACTATTTATATCACTTGCCAAAATATTCTCATTCTCAAATTTTCAATTACTATATATATCACTTACCAAAATCTTCTCGTCTCCAAATTATGGAATCCACTGTCAAAATCTCTTCATTAATCAATATAACAAATAGATTTGACAAAAAACAGAAAATTTGAGAACAAAAGAATCTATAAAAGAACAAAAAATAATGTCTAACATATATGTACGCCTATCACATGCATTTTTGGTGTAGACATAAATTCAAACTGTATCAGCTATTATAAACATGGTTATACATTAATTATATGTATGAGTAGATAATGTTTAAAAAACCATATATACCTATATATATACCTAACATATAACACATGATGAATGTGATGAATATAACCCAGATATTCCATATATACCTCATATATAATAAACAGGGTAAATTACATCGATGATACTTCAACTATATAATATGTTACACAACAATACTTCAACTTTAATTTGTAACATAACATTCTTTTATCTTTAATTTTGTAACACAAAATCCCCCGACTCGGTCTCTATTAGGTTACTTAACGGAATGATGACATGTCATTTCCACATTAACAAAACAATTACACATATAAATTCCATGTTAGATTATAAAAATTAAATTACCCAAATCCATCTACCTGTCAAGCTAAATTACTAAAATGGCCTCTTCTTATCTATATCCTACCTCTCTACTACTCATTCTTCTCTTTTTTTTTTTATTTCACTACTATTCTGCTATAATTTGGATTTATAAAAATTTGCAAAATAATACCTATACTCAGTTTTTTTAAATTATTTTCCAATCAAGAGACATAGCGAAGCTATACCCATGTGGAGCCTGAATCCTACATGCAATATGATTTGAAAAAAAAAATTGTTAATAAGCAAAAAAAAAATTGCCACCTCAGAAACGGTGCATTTTGCACCTTTAGAAAATTTTAAAAAAACCACAAATAAAAACATTCTATTTTCTTGATTTCATTCTTTATTTAGCCAGTGCCTCGCTCTACCATTTCAAATCATCTTCGATCCCCTTCACTCAGATGCTTCATAGCCACTACTCCTCCAAAGAAGACTTCATTGCCTACTCTGCTTATCCTAGCCATGTCAGCATCGTAAAGTAATTCCTTTTACCAATCTGCAATGACATCATGGTCATTGATTGGGTCAATGATGATCTCTAAGGTCCTTTGGTCCCATCTTTGATATCTGCAATAAGAGTGATGTTTTTGAAGCTGAAGGACAATTCAAGAGAGCAAGTAAAATATGAGGTTTTAATTGTAATTAAAGGAATTAAGGGGAGCTTTAGAGGAATTGATCGGCTAACTTATGGGGAAATTTTCTCTCTAGCAAAAGATAAAAGATATTCAATTGCATCACTTGCTGTTTTTCTTGGAATAAATGAATCGGATGTTGTGAATGTCAATGAAGAATTGGTGAATTTATAGAAAGAGAAGGTTATAGATTATTTGAAGTGTTATTGTTCTAGACTTTGTTGTGTCATCTCCACACATTGAGGGTTATATTTTGTGTCTATTACTTTTGCTCTACAACTAATTTTGAATAATGATGACAATATTCCATAAATTAAAGATAATAGGAGTTAGCAAGTGGGATTTCTTGCAACAGACAATTTGTTGGTTATTTGTGGATTTTTCTTTTTAAAGATTAGGAAGTTCTTATTGGTCGTTTTTTTATTTCTAAAGGAACTAACGTGACAAGTTTTTTTGCTTATTAGTATTTTTTTAGGTTATATGCCATGTAGGATTGAGGCTGTCACATGGGTATAGTGCCAACGTGTCTTTGGATCAATAGATAATTTTGAAAAAAAAAACTAAGTAAAGATATATTATAAAAATTTTTATAGTACGTGTCAAAATTGTTAAGAAGTCGATATTTAGGTATTTTACAGTAATTAATCCTAAATCAATCTCTCCATATCATATGTATTTAAAAATTTCTTTCTCAAATCCTCAAAATTTCTTGGAGTAGATGTAGGACTTATACAAAATTTTATTATTCCTTAGACCTTAAAAGATTTATATTCTAGAGAGGAGAAAAAAAAATAAAAAACCCAGAGAAGCAAGGAATGATAGATCTCCAAAATGAGTATTGATTGAGCTTTGACACGCTCTCTCTCTCTAGAAAATTGGGGCTGGAATATCTAGACCTCTTTTGAGAATCATTTCTTCCCCACCTGCCCAGTTTTTGCTTTTCGATCAGTAGTTCCAGAGTTCATCAAGCTCAATACCTAATAATTGTGGGGCCTTCACTTAGCTTTTGGGCGTTGCTAATTTTTAGCCTTGGCAATTATTCTTCATTCACTACTTAATCTTTAATAATATTCTCTAGAACATATTTTTAGGATTTAAGAATATGACAACCATTTTTGAAATTTAAATAAAGAATTAATGGTTCTTTTCTTAATTAAGAAAAATATAACTGAATAAATTAGTCAAGTGCTGTTTTGTTATTTCACTTTTCTTCTCATTAGTTGTTTAATCCTTTATTTAGATTTTGTGTTTTGGAAAATCCAATCGACTCTTCATTGAGGGGAAGAATTCGTCTTTTGTTTTTTTTTTCCTATGCTTCATTGAGGAGATAATGTTGTTGAGGGATTTAAGTAATGGAATTGGATGTGACTAGGTTTTGAGTTGTTAAATTGTTGTGTTTGGTTTGTGAGAAATGGAAGGAAAGTGTGGAAAAGTGCAATTTCTATTGGAAATATGTGAAAGATTTAGCGTTTTCAGCAATTAAGAGGAATCTATAAATTTAATTAGATAGATATTATTATCTTTCATTATTAAAAATTCATGTATTTTTTTTTTAAATTCCATGTAATACTTTTTCTATTATTTTTTTTATTGAGATGGAAATGACACATCATCAATTCATTAAACTCATTTAACAAATACTGAGTCAAGGAGTTTTCTGTCACAAAATTAAAGATTACGTAGTTTTGTGTTACAAATTGAAATTGAGGACCATTGTGTAACACACTATATAATTGGAGTACAATCAATGTAATTCACCCAACAAACATATAACATAGTTGAAGCTAAATATAAATTTGAAAACGGAAAATGAAATGACATCTCAAAAAAATATGTTTAGCATACTAATCATTTTTCTCCATTCTATAGAAAGAATGTGTGAGTTTGAGAAGGAGTGTCACACCTATAAAATAGGTTTAGAAGTTATCATGATCATTTGGGCTGTTAAAAAGATTAGTGGCATGAAAAACAAGAGAGAGTTGAAGTCAATATTGTGCATGACTTGTGCTGATCTGCATGACCTGTGCAAGGTGAGATGGTAGATGTTGTGTACGACCAGTGCTGGTCTGCACGATCCATGCAGCTGAAGATGGGTAGGTGCTGTGCACAACCTGTGTTGATCTGCACGACTCATGCAAGATAAGCATTGTGTCGTGTCGTAATGGGCTTATAGGGCATAAAGCATAACATGTACTTACTTGCATGACCTGTGTTCAGTGTTAGGATATAAATACTTGAGTTCCCTCTCATTTCGATCATAAATTTATTTCCATCCACCTCCACTTGAGAAAAACCCTAGAATCACTTTCTTCTCCTCCCTAATCCAACCCAAAGATCACTCAAAGACTTGAGAGCAACATCATCAGACCAAAAGATCTTCACTTGTAAGTGTGGTTTGAGAAAAAAGGAAAGAGATTGAGCAAAGGAGGAAGAAGAACAAGGGGATCCCACACCAAATCTGACCTTATAGGGTAATTTAAGGGGATTTTGGTAAGCTTTACTCTACCTTAACTTCTCTGATCCATGAATTTCCTTGATTTCTCCTTTTTGCTTAAGAAAATCAAGAATCTACTAAAGATTTAGGGTTTATAGCTAAAATGGGGAAACTAAGAGTTTGATCTTGTTATTAAAGGATTTAATCTATATTCAAAAGAGTGAGCTTGAGTTTGCAATCTAGCTTTGGAACACACATTATGTTGGAACCATGGAAGGGTTTAAAACTTTCATTTATAGTTTTTTTTTTAATGCAAAGTAAGGTATTGATGAGTAACATTTGTGATAGGAGCTCCTCAAAATCCTTGAAATGACCACCATGGAGGTAGAGGGGCTTGATTCTTGCTAAAACATCAAGTTGGTGGAGAGTTGAGGTTTGTATACATTGATACACTAGCACTTATGGCATGTTGGTGACTCTTATACATGTGTTCGAATTAATGAGAATTATGATTGAACCATAAATGTTACAAAAGCACATTAATTGAGATTGAAATGCTTGATGGCATGAATAATGTCAAATGAATTTATGATGTTAGTTAAGATATTAATGAGAGGCTTGTGCCCAATCTGTAAGAATGTTATTTGGAAACCAAGTTTGCCATAAATTATATGTTCTTGACAACTATAAAAGATTAGAGATGAATTGTTAATACACCTTCTAGGCTTAAACAATACTGTGAATCCCTATGAACACAATCTTTGGAATTGAGCTTCCACCAATCTTATTCCCTAGTCGACGACCGGTATATATGTGCAAAGATTGCGATAGTCCATACCTATCTCCTTGAGCCTGATTATAATGTAGTGATAAACAATAATGGTCTTGTTTTATTTGGATGGGTTATGATGACTCAACAATATAGGTTTTGCTATTTTCCATGTCACATACATATCATAAGTACTTATAATTAGGGAAATGCTTAATACCCAGAAAGGTCTATGCATAACCAGATGAATGTTACTATAATGTGATATATATATATATATATGTATGTATGTATGTATGTATGAATCTTTGATTGAAATGTTGAGGATACCAATGGTATGAATATCGAAAAATGTAATATGTTGCATATAATAATTGTATATGTCCATGCATTGTAAATTTTTTGCATCTTTGTATACCACTAAGCAATTGCTTAGCGTGAGAGTTCTTGTTGTCTCTTACGTAGGTGAAGAGACTAGCCATAAGAGCTATAGGAGACAAAGAGCCTAGAATCCTGAGTCCACATAGAAAACTACCAAGGTATAAGTCACATAGTGACCCTTTTGTGAAGTCTTATATTTTGTACATGTCAAATTGTATTTGAACATTTAGTTTTTGTATTTTATGGCTCTTTTAAGGGCTAAACACTCTTATGACCCCACTTTGTAAACTCTCATATTTTGAATGTGTACATATTTTGGATAAAATCTTGAACAAATTTAATGATTTGTTTGAAGTCAGACATCATGACCATGATGCATATTTTGATTTATAAAAGTTTTAAAATATTCATATTTCAGATAGACGGCTAGTAACATATCTTCATATGAGTTGAGAATAAATCCTAACTATATGTAAAGGTGTTACAAGGAGACTTGCATGCAACAAAGAGAATTAGCCCTTTTTTTAAAAAAATTTTGTTTAACTTTATAGCACCCACTAAAACCTCCTCTTTCTAGTCTTCACCACCAGCGTCTCCATTCTCCATCAACAACAGCCTCCTTATCACCAAGCATACAATGAGGCTAGGGAGAAGAATAGGAGTGATTCATATCTGATGGGTACTAGTTCTTCCTTCTCGATTTGGATGGCTTTAGTGATGGAGAGTTGCTAGAACAATTTGAACAAGAGGAAAGCTTTTGGTGGCTTCAAGTTTGGCAATGCATTTTTTTTTTTATGGCTTCAATGGGGATGAACAACTAATTATTGAAGATGGAAGGTGATGGCTTCAATTTTCTTAGGAGGTGGTTGTTGTTGGTGATGTCAACTCAAGGTTTAACCCGCAAGTGCACGAGCCAATTGTAGAATGGCAAGTGTCCTCCTGGAGTCGATCTCACAAGGAATCACTAGCTTAGACTCTTAATTACTCTAATTATCAATTAACACGAAATGCAACCTAAACACTCTAATCCGTTTGATTGATTTTGGGTGAAAACTAATTAATTAAACAATTAATTAAATTGAAAAGTAATTAAGGAATAAAATCAAGAGATAAAGTGGGTACCCGGTTTTGCTCACCCAATTTTGCATTCCCTCCCAAGCATTAAATTCA
>CATIWF010174301.1:0-40975 GCA_949630135.1 Balakata baccata
TTCTTCTGAGGCTAAGGTAAATATTGTCGAATATAGACAAAATACCAAAAAGAAGAAATTCAAAGAGCCTAAAACGGGTCCCAAAGATGGAGTTTCTAAGAAGAAATTCCTAGACAAATGCTTTAATTATAACAAGATGGGTCACAAGGCTTCTGATTGTAAGCTTCTAAAGAAGAAAAAGAGCAATGAAGCAAATCTCTTGCAAAATATTACTCAAAAGGTTTCTAATATTAATCTTGTTGCTGTGATATCAGAAGTGAACATGGTTGGGTCTAACCCAAAAGATTGGTAGATTGACACCGGTGTCATAAGGCACATATGCTCAGATCATGAAATGTTCTCCACCTTCAAGCCAAATAGTGGGGAAAAATTGTTTATGGGCAATTCTACCACTTCTAAAGTTCTTGGTGAAGGATAAATGGTGCTAAAGATGACTTCTAGTAAGAAGCTGACTATAAACAATGTTTTGTATATGCTTGATAATCGCAAGAATTTGGTGTCAGGTTCATTGTTGAACAAGCATGAGTTCAAAATGGTTTTTGAGTTGGACAAAATTGTTTTGTTTAAGGGTGGAATATATGTGGGCAGAGGGTATGATATTGATGAGCTTTTTAAGCTTAATGTAATTGTTATTAAATGTAATAATGAAAGTACCTCTTATGCTTATTTGCTTGAGTCTTCCAATTTATGGCATGGTAGACTAGGATATGTTAATTATAATACCTTGAGAAGGTTAATTAACTTGGACCACATACCTAATTTTCATATTGATATAAAACATAAATGTGAAATTTGTGTTGAGGCAAAACTAACTAAATCATTTTTTCAAAATATTAAAAGAGAAAGTGGACCACTTGATTTAATCCACAGTGATATATGTAATTTAAAATTTGTTCAAATAAGAGGTGGAAACAAATATTTTATCACATTTGTAGATGATTGCATAAAATATTGTTATGTGTATTTGCTTAAGAGCAAAGATGAGGCTATAGAGAAATTTAAACTCTATAAAATTGAGGTTGAAAATCAACTCAATAGAAAAATTAAGGTTTTGAGAAGTGACTGTGGTGGTGAATATATGACACAATTTGGTGAATTCTATGCACAACATGAAATTATTCATGAGATCATGGTATCGTATTCACCATAATCTAATGATGTGGTTAAAAGGAAAAACCGTACCTTAAAAGAAATGATGAATGCAATGTCGATAAGTTCTGGGTTACCACAGAACATGTGGTGGGAAGCCATATTGTCGGCTAATTAGCTTTTAAACAAAGTGCCCCGTAGTAAGCAAGAAAAAATTCCTTATGAATTATGGAAAGAGAGAAAATCATCCTATAAATACTTGCGAGTGTGGGAGTGTCTTGCTAAAGTAGTAGTGCCTATACCAAAGAAAGTGAAAATAAGGCCAAAATTAGTTGATTGCGTTTTTATTGGTTATGCATATAATAATAGTGCTTTATCGGTTTCTTGTGCATAAATCGAAAATTCTGGATATTCATAAGAACAAGATTATAGAGTTCTTTGAACATATATTTCCTTGTGCATGAGTAACAATTACGTCATATTATGTTTATATGTTAATGACATTCTCATTGTTAGTAGTAATGACAAGATAGTTAAGTCTACCAAGGATATGTTAAACTCAAAGTTTGATATGAAAGATATGGGACTAGCAGATGTGATTCTAGGAATTAAAATTACTAGAAGATCATATAGGCTGACCTTGAGTCAAACTCATTATGTTGATAAAATACTTGGTAAATTCAATAAGGATTATACCAATATTGCTAGAACCTCATTTGACTTAAGCTTTCATTTATCAAAGAATAAAGGACAAAGTGTGTCTCAAGTAAAAAATGCCCATGTGATTGGCAGTCTAATGTACTTAATGAATTGTATAAGACCAAATATTGCATATGCAATGAGTAAATTGAGTCGATATATGAGTAATCCAAGGCTAGATCACTAGAAAAGAATTGTAAGAGTACTTAGATACTTAAGATATACTCGTAATTATGGACTGCATTATACCAGATATTCTGATGTACTATAAGGTTATAGTGATGCTAATTAGATTTCTAATATAAAGATTCAAAATCTACTAGTGGTTATGTGTTTACACTAGCTGGTGCAGCTGTAGCTTAAAAATCATCTAAACAAACTATTATAGCCAAATCCACGATGAAATCTAAGTTTATTGCATCAGACAAATGTGCTAAAGAAGCTGAACGGCTATGCCATTTCTTACAAGATATTCCAAAATGGGAAAGTCCCATGCCACTAATATACATATATTGTGATAGTCAATATGTAATTGGAAGGGCACAAAGTAATATGTATAATTATAAGTCTAGACATATTCGTTGTATATATAATACTATTAGGCAACTGCTCTCAACAAGGGTTATTATTGTTGATTATGTAAAATCAAAAGATAACATTGCGGATCCGCTAACCAAAGGGTTAAATTGAGATCAAGTTGATAAATCATCAATAGAAATGAGATTTAAACCCGTAAGAGTATAATGAGTCGATACAAAGGAAAATCCAACCTAGCTGATTAAAGATCCTAAGATATAGGTTCAATGGGATAACCTAATTGTAAAGACATGGAAAGATCACTGTAGGGGATATATCAGTGGAGATTAAAAATGAGGTTAAATTATGCTTTTAATGATACATTTGTGTAAGGTATCACCTATGTGGGAGTGAAGTGGAGCCGCTTCAATGGAGAAGTTATTAATATTCAATTCTCCAAAACTCTAGCAGAACTATACTGATGTTCAAGGCCAAAATGAACATAATAATGAGAACTGAATTATGTCAAGAAAGATTCCTGTGTGGAGTGTATCATATTTACTCAAGTAACTGAACAATTCAATGATATCATATCAACTGGATAGTAGATAAATTAAATATACTTTCATAAGGGAATGTTCAAAGGGTAACACTTACTTATCCTGTGCAGGTTTCAATCGTCAAATTCTATCATGTAGTAAGACTATGTTCGTCTTACTTTTTTGCCCAAGTTTATTCATATGGGGGATTATTGGAAAATTTGTGATTATGAGTCATTTTGAGAGACTAATTCGGGTAGGTCTCATAACTCGATTTTGGGAGAAAGACCTGGATATATGTTCCTTGACATGAGAACTATGAATTAAAATATTCATATGCTTAAAATGCAAAATGTATAAATAGAAATTGAAGCTAAAAGTAAGCTTCTTGCTAAGGAGATATAAAAAGAAAATGAAAATGGGAGTTATCCCACATCACTAAAAATATAAAGTTGGACTTGTATTTATATAGTAAAATACATTTTTATATGGGTAAGAAAGAAGCATATAATGCTCTCTCTCGTGTGCTCAGGTGCAGGGAGGGTTGCAAATCCATGGTCCGGAATAGGCCAATGCATGTGTGTGAGACTTGCGTACACGAATGTCGGGCTAGAATCTCATGGTTCAAATCAAGCCCAATTTTTACATTTTTTTTATTTCTAAAAATTGAAACAATACTCTCGTGTTGATCTACATGACCAAGGGTTTGGTACTCTCGTATGGATTCCATATGGTCGTGTGAATTATATATGCTTCTGACATGCCCGTGTGGATCCACACGCCCATGTCGTTGTACTGCAGTATGTTCATAGCTAATCCACACTATCGTGTGAATTATACACGCCCATGTGGATTGTGTTCCAGATTAGTCTTTTGAGCTTCTTATCTTTTGGAATTTCATTTTCTGATATTTTAAAAATTAAATTCACCATTATTTGAGAATTACAAATGCATTATTGGCAGCCTTTAAAGAGATTAATCACAATTAATCCAATGTCTCCTCCATCTAGTATAAATAGAAGTTTTTGGTTTTTGTTGAATAGTTTTTGTTGGGTTTTTTGCTAAATCTTCTTCTTCCATTTTCTTTTTCTAAAAGTGATAGAGAGTGTGACAAATACTTAGTTCACTGTAAGTAAATATTATGTATTCAACAACTACTTGATATTTATTGTATTCTGTGAGACAGACACCAGTTATCCTAAACACCGATAGTATGAGACGAATTTGTCGTGAGGATACTGTGTGGAACGCATGTATCAGATTTGTTCTTCATTTTTCTTGTCTTTTTATTTGATTATTGAATTAATAATTCTTCATAGTTTTCTAACGACATGCCATCACCAGATCCCAACAAACTCTCATCTGTTGCCATATGATCAATTTCAGCAATTAAGTTTGAAGGCCTTCTTCGTTTTTTATCTTCAAGCAATACATCCCAATAGGCTATTTATATGAGCTATGTTCTTTATTTTAAAGAGTTATTTTCATAAAAATAATTTTCAATAAACTCTCTATCTTTAGATTTTAGAATAAAGAGTGAGTTTAGCTTTTTACATCTAAAGAGCCAAAATTCACTCTCTACTCTAATGGTAATTAATACATATTCACTTTTTATGCATTTTCTATCTTTTCATTGGTTTGTTATTTTTCTCTTTCTTTACAATAAAAGTCATTTACTTTTTTATTTTGATAAATATCAACTTCTATGAAATAAGTAAAATGAAGAATAAAAATATAAAGAGTTTATTGGACTTATAAAAACATCTTCATTCTTTATATTAAAAAATGTTCTAATATACTATTTATTCTATTAAAGATGCTCTTTAAAATGATTCTATTAAAGATGCTCTTTAAAATGAAGAGCACTATTGGAGATGCTTTTACTATTGATATTAAAGCATTCCCAACAGTCTCTTTATTTTACTCTTTACTTATATTTATGAATTTTATGTCATCTACCGGTTTCTTAAAGTCAAACTTCATACTTATAATTTTTAAGAGTGACATTCTCTTTTCTCAAACTTAAAAGCAACAAAGGGCTTTTTGTTAATATTTTACTACATATCTTTTCTCCCTTTTGAATAAAGTTGTATTAATAAAAAATTTATATTAATTTTAAGAAAGTTATTTTAATAAAAAAAATTTAGAAGATAAAGTGAAATAGAGAGTATTGTTGGAATATATACAATTTTTAAAACATTAAAATGAGAGTTGAGTTTTTTATAATATAATAGAGAGTGATTGTGGGGTATTATTGAGATGCTCTTAGATTGTAAAAAAAAAAAATGCCAAAATCATGCAGAGAAAAATGGCCCAAAACCCTAGAAGACACACAAGTGATATCAACAATGGCTACAAGTCAGTCAGTTTTTCCTAGTCTTTGAAGGCAGAGGGTAAGTATAAGTCCACAGTCAACTCCACTCTTAACACACTATACCCCTTTGGTCTTTCTCCTTCTTTTTTTTTTTTTTTGCTTCTTTTCCCCACTTTACTCTTTACATTTGCCTTTTTCTATTCTTATCATCTTCTTCATTCTTTGAATTTTTCTATTTCCATAGTTTAATATTGTAAAAAAAAATATGAATTAAGAGAAATAGATAATTTCATTAATTGTAAAAAGTTCTATATATACAACCTTATGAACATAAAATAGGAAATAAATATTTGAAGAATAGAAAATAATATAAAGTAGAAAATAAATCTCTACCTACTCTAATTATATAAATCAAGCTAATTAAGAAAATTATACAAATTTTACTAGAAAAAAAGAATATTTATACAAATATTTCACAACATTTCCCCTCAAGTTGAAGAATAAATATCGATCATACCAATGATGTTTCAAATTATAAACTCGCAAGTGCATGAGTCAATCATAGGATAACAAGTC
Organism: Balakata baccata; assembly: GCA_949630135.1. Taxonomy (NCBI): domain Eukaryota; kingdom Viridiplantae; phylum Streptophyta; class Magnoliopsida; order Malpighiales; family Euphorbiaceae; genus Balakata; species Balakata baccata. The sequence continues at coordinate 5,734 of CATIWF010174301.1, forward strand.
ACTCCCAAGATCGATCTCTTAAGGAATCATTAGCTTAAACTCCTAATTACTATCAATTGCCAATAGACACAAATGGAAGTTCCTAAACATTTTAATCCCAAATTTTGCAAGTTTAAAGTTTAACTAAGTAAATGAAAACAATAGAATGAATAAAAGCAAACAAAATTGAATAAATAACCAATGAGACTAATTGATATTTGAAGGAATCAAATTTTATTAACTATGGAAAAATTCATACATCCTAAATAGCAACTAAATACCTAACAAAAAGCTTAACCAAGCATGGTCATAACTATAACTAAATTAATGGCAAAACCTAAGCTAAACATATTTTCAGTATTAAGAAAAACAACCAATAAGTACGTCAAAATAAAAAATCCAAGCTAAAGAAAAATAAGAAAAGATAATATTTACATGGTTTGACCTTGATTACCTACGTCCACGAAGAGTTACCAATTTTTCACTATATAAAAATAAAAAAATTACAATATAATAGAATTGTATCTCATCTGAGTTGATCAAACTCAAATCCACAATTTATTGTATTTTTCCTCTCACATAAATTAGAAGAATAACTCTAACCTCTCTAGAACCCCTAGAAAAAAATTTTCAAACCTCCTAAAGGTATTTTTCGAAGCCCCTTAAATGTTTCTCACATCCAAGAATACTCAAGAAAAACTCAAACTTGTAAATCCTCAAGTTGCTCTTGTATTTGCTTTCTTTGTTTCACCTCTTAGTGCCTTGAACTTGCCTATATTTATAGGCATCCTAAACTTGTCAATTAAGAAAAGGAATATCATTCCAATTAGAAATATCTTTCTTTATCCAAGTTTAATTACTTATCGTAGTCCAAGTCCAACTTAGATTCTCACAATTTAAAAATCAAATCCCAACATTCAGTAGAAGAATAAAAATCAAAGGAAATTAAAACCCCCTAGAATTTGTAGGCTTGAATCCTCTTGGGTTGAAGTTCTTCACTCTTTATAGCTCTAATCCTTGCAACCTCTAATGGTGAAAGAATCTCTACAAGTAAGCAAAATCTACTAAAAATGAGAAAAGAGATGGCTTCCAAGTTCTTTTCAGGCACCAAAGTTTCAAAAGTTTGCAGAAAAGTGTGTAGGAAGAAGAAAATGATGAAGAAACAAACCCTAGGTTTTAAAAAAAACATTATATACTTTTCAAGAATCCTAATTGAAAACTAACTCCTCAATATCATTTTTCCTCTTTATAAACCCCTAAAAATAGGCCCTTAACCAATTAAAAATATCCCCTAAAGTTCAGGCTCCACTTAGTTAAAACAGATCTTCAATCGCACATGGAATTTTGCAGGATCGGCCCTCGCAAGGAGTGTGCCAAACAGCACCACCAAAAGGCTTGAAAATCACCGCATACAAGCATTGATTCACCTCCTGTAAGTACTGCTGGAACTTCATCACCGCTTGCAAGTGTTGATTCCAACACACAAGAGCCAGATGCTAGCTTGTTTAATTGCCCAAAAAATCACCGCTTTCGCGATAAAAACACCACTTGAGTGGTAGATAGCTATTTTTCTCTCCATTTCTCCATCAAAACACCAAATTTATGCATGATTTACTCAAACACTATCTCATCACTTGCAAATATCAAAACACACACTAAGTTCTCGCAAATAACAATAAATCAACATTAAAAACACATAATTCAAGCACATTAATACACACAAAACTAAATACATCACCCAACTTATTACAAAAGTAAAAAAAAAAAAAAAACAAAGAGTTCCAAAACCTATAATACAAAAAGTCTCACATCATCAATGTAGACTCAATTAGATAGAAGAAAATGTCGTACAAACTTATAAAACTTATAATACAAAAGGCCTCACCATACCAATATAGACCTAATGAGGTATGAGAAGGTGTTGTATAGGCTAAAGAGAGTCAAATGGGACCTATAAACAACTAATATTAGTCGATAAGGATAACCCAATAAATTACACAATCTGCTCTCTAGAAAAAAAAAAGATCACTCATAATAACCCAACTATGGCGAAGAGATTCCCCACTTGGGCATAATTCTCATATCGATTTCCAAGAAGAGTTTTACTAGAACTCATGCTCTAATACCATGTAAAAAAGTATGAATAGAGAGAGATTGATAATTTCATTGATAGTAAAAAGTCCTATATAAATAATCCTATAAACATAAAATAGGAAACAAATATTTGAAAAATAGAAAACAATACAAAGTTGGAAATAAATCTCTACCTACTCAAATCAAGCTAATTAAGAATATTATACAAATATTTCATTAACATAACAAATATATTGTTACAGATAGATAAGATAGACCAAGTTGATTCTTTTCCATTCTTCAACCTCAACACAGGCTAAACTGACAAGTATGTCTGTAATCTTTCTGTTTTTATTCTTGTTTTTTTTTTGTTTGGGCTATGTCAGTTTTCAAACCAAACTACTAACATGATCACTCTTTCTAAGCTTCTTAACAATATTGCTTCCCTTTAGGATGCTACCTCACATACTGACCCATGCTTGTGGAAGGGGATTAAATGGGGCAAAATGATTTTTTTTATCAAAACTTTTGTATGTATATCAAAATGGCACCAAAACTTTGATTTATATCAAATTGATACCAAAATTTTTTCAGCATCCAGATCAACAAATCTGGTTGCCACGTCAGCAAATCTAGCTACCACATCAACAAATCCGGCTGCCACGTTAACAAATCCAGTGTCCACATAAATTTGGTACCATGATATGAAATAAAATCTAATGTTTTGGTACCAATTTGATACAAACTCCAAATTTGTGGTACTAATTTGATAAAAAAAAAAGTTTTATTATTAATTTGATACAAATGCCAAAGTTTTGGTACCATTAATTCATTTTACCCAGGTAAAATGCAGCCTTGATAATTCATTTATAATTAGCTTCTCTCTATATAGGTTTGGTGTTTCCAATTCTAGGTTTTTGTCTAAAATTTTTAAGATTGAATCTTTGCAATCCTTTGATCTTTCAAACAACTATTTGAGCTTAATTCCAATTGAGTTTATTAATCGTTGTGGAGCAATCAATAGGCTAAAAGAGTTGAATTTTAGCAGAAATAGGTTAATAGCTGCTACACCTACTTTTAGTCGTTTTATTGGGTTAGAATCCTTGGACTTGTCTTTCAATTCTATGAGCAGTCATATTGATTTACAAATTAATGGCTTGCTTGCACTCAAGAGCTTGAATCTTAGTTTCAATAGGTTAAGTGGTCCTATTCCTATAAACCTTGGAAATTTGATGGTCTTAGAGGAGCTTCAGCTTTCTGTGAATTCTTTCCAAGGTGAAATCCCACTACAAATCATCAATTATTAGAATTTGAGAGTGATTGATCTTAGCGCTAACAAGCTTAATGGTTCTATTCCTTTGTCAATTGGAAATCTTACCAAGTTGCAAGATTTGATAATATTTTGACAGGAGAAATCCCTCCACCCATTGGAAATATCACAACTCTCTTCTAGTTTACTGCAAATCAGAATGAATTTGTTGGTATAATTCCCAGTGGAATAATAAGACATCTTACCTTTTTGGATCTTACAAGGGTGTATTCAACTAGAATTTTATTTATAGAATTTTTAAGTCAATTACTTTTGCAGAGTTTATAAATTTATCAATAAATTTCATAGACTTTATCAAAAAGTATGTTGAAATCATATGAGAAAGTGAAAAATTTTTGCAAAGATTTTGTATTTATAGAATTACATGAAAAGTTTTTAAAAGTCTGATGTTTATAAAAGTCAGTGACTTTTTGAATATCATCTTACTTTTATAGAATTTTTATAAATCATAATTAAATATCATCTTACTTTTATAAACTTTTTTAAGTCTTTAGAAATCCTAATTGAATACCTCCTTATTTTTATAGAGTTTTTAATTGTTACAAAATAATATCAAATCTTGTCACTTCATTACAATTTGATACCAAAATCTTTTGATTGTTACAAATTGGTACCACATCTTTCATAAATGTTGGAATTTGGTACCAATTTCAATTTCCGGCTCCGAAAAAATGATATGACATATTTCATCACTCAATTATCCATCTCAGATTTATTCTTTCATAAAAATACCCCTCAAATGGCAACATTTCCAAATATTAAAGAAAAATAAATTACACAAAAAAAATACAAAAAGAAAAATAATTTTTTTAATTGTTGTTGTTTTGAGTGTATTTTTATGTGGAAATAAATCTAACGTAGATAATAGAGTGACGTGTCATTTCAGGTCATCTTTCTGGTACCGAAAATTGAAGATTGATACCAAATTGTAACATTTATGAAATGTTTAGTACTAATTTGTAACAATTGAAAGGTTTGATACTAAATTGTAACAAAGTGATAAGGTTTAGTACCATTTATGCAATTATCCCTTAATGGTACTTTGCGGATCGATTAGGCAATACTAATCTTCAAGTTTTGAAATTGCAACTCAACAAGTTTGTTGGAGTAATCCCTCCTTCGTTCTCTCTTACACAAGTTGTCAACTTTGAACATCAGTTGGAATGCGCTTAGTGGTTCGATCCCTTATTCAATTTCAAATTTGCAAATCCTTCCTTAATTGAACTTGCAAGGCAACAATCTTAAAGGTGCTATACCGATAGCATCAGCAACATGAATTCTCTGTTGGAACTCTAACTTGGACAGAATCAACTTGGTGGGAGGATACCAGATATGCCAGTGAAATTGTAAATTGCTTTAAATCTCAACAGCAAACTCTTCCAAGGGCCGATTCCAAAACTCTTTCCCACCTGAAAGATATAGAAATTTTGGATCTTTCAAACAACAGTTTCTCTGGTGAGATTCCTGATTTTCTCACCCAGTTCAATTCCTTGACACAGTTGATACTCTCAAACAATCGTCTCTCTGGAGTCATACCACATTTCCAGTCATGGGTCGCTCTCAATGTAAATGGAAATGCAGGTCTTATAAATGCTACACAAAGCAGTCCCACAGTGGACAAATAAGAAGAAATCAGTTGCTGTTGTAGTTGCTGTTCTTACTGTGGGGGTGATTGCAGTTGTTCTTTCTCATTCTCTGGAAGATTTCTTAAGGTTTCTGATCAGCAGTCACAATGAAGCGAAGATCTTCCACCCCATCAGGTCATCCAAGAAAAATCTGTTGACTGCAAATGCAATCCATAGGTCGGATATTGACTTAACCAAAGCCATGGAAGCAGTTGCCTGTCCATGGAACATCGCGCTGAAGACTAGGTTTCCAACATATTACAAAGCCACTGTGCCTTCTGGAGCAAGCTACTTTGCAAAGAAGATTAACTCGAGTGACAAGATATTCCAGTTGGGAAGCCATGAGAAATTTGACCAAGAGCTGGAAGTCTTAGGGAAGCTGAGCAATTCCAATGTCGTGACTCCATTGGCATATGTATTGACTGTTGATAGTGGTTATCTCTCCTATAAGCATGCTCAGAAGGGTACACTTTTCGATGTTCTTCATGTTAAACTGGGACAAGCTTTGGATTGGGCTAGCCGATACAATATAGCAGTAGGAGTGGCTCAGGGTCCTACTTTTCTGCATGGATACCCCTCTGGACCCATTCTCCTTATTGGCCTTTCAAGCAGAAACATTTTTCTCAAGTCCCTAAAGAAGCCTCTTATAGGGGATATTGAACTCTAGAAAGTCATTGATCCCTTAAAGAGCACCAGTAGCCTTTCAACTGTTGCTGGTTCAGTCAGCTATATCCCACCAACTATCTTTGAGGTTGCACATACATCCCGATCATTCATAAATATCATTCTTCTTTTTGAATATGCAATTGTTTGGACGTTGGTTTGATAAGCAATCATTGTTCTTGCAGAGTATGCTTACACAATGAGAGTAACAATGGTGGGAAATATATGTAGCTTTGGGGTTATTCTACTAGAACTGCTGACTGGAAAACCAGCAGTTGGCAAGGGAACTGAATTAGCCAAGTGGGTATTAAGCAACTCGAGGCAGCAAGATAAGTGGGATCACATCCTTGATTTCAACATCAGCAGAACTCTGGCTGTCAGAGGTCAAATGCTTGCCATACTTAAGACTGCTATCAATTGTGTCAGCGTTTCACCAGAGGCGAGGCCGAAGATGAATAGTGCGTTGAGGATGATCCTCAATGCATGATGAGGCTTAGCCTCATGTGACAAATCTGCCACAAATATGCAACATATGATTTGGTTATGCCTAGTCATTATAGGTAATATATGAGCCTCTATATAATATATCCATACAAATTATGGCAGTCGTAGGAAGCCAACTGCATATATATATATATTGCAAAATCACACAATCAGTTCTTTGGTTTTTCATCATCTGTCAAATCCTGCATCAAAAAGTCTCCTTTGCTTCAATTTGAATATTTGGAAATATCCTTCCAAATATTCGTTCAGATAGAGACACTGATCATTAACCGCTAATGTTCTTTAAAGTAACCTATTAATAATATTATTGAACAACACTATTCAATCTCATCTTCAAGTAGATGAACAGTAGTGCTAACCTTCCAGATTGAACTCAGCCTTCACATAACTATTGATGTAATAAGATTGATGACACAAGGAACAAAGAATTTGATTGAAAAGAAGACAGCGAACAGCCACCGTTTAGGGCATCATTAAAATACAAAACTGGTAATGTCTGTTGTCTGACACACGCATAAAACATTGATATTCAAAATTCTTCTCTTGTTCTCTTGTATAAATTCTAACAGAGTAATTCAGCTCCTACATTTTTCTGCACGATTCAACTCCATAAAAATCAACAATTGATGACGAGGGAAATGTGCTTTGAACATACAGCAATGTAAAGCGAGATGTGTAGGATCAAAGACGATGCCTCGTTTGGATATGATGATGTTACTCAGAAAGTCAAATCTTTGGGGTCCTCAATGATCTTTGAAAGGGTTTGCAAGAAGGAAGCCAGATCAGCACCATAGATAACACGATGATCCGCAGTAACATTTACCTGCATATTGCACATTTGCGATGCAAGAATTAGATTGCAAATCTAACCAATGGTACGCCTAAAACCTTTCAATTAAATATTCTGAACATGCTTATTACCTGCATTTGGTTCTTCAGGCCAATACGTCCATCCTTTGTACCTACAATAGTTGGTTGAGATGCTCCAACAGCCATGATTGCTCCCTGCATCAGTCCAAATAGTAAATAAGAGGTAAACAAAGAACAGCACAAGTAAACTTTAATAGCCTCATATATAGGGGTATATGGAATTGCTGTTGAGGGTCCTAAAAGCAAGTTTTAAATTTTTTTGATTTAATTGACTGATTTTTTTAATTTTTTGTAAATTGCTTTTTTCAAACCTGCTTTTGGAAAAAACATCTATTTACCTGCTTCTACCAAAAGCAGCTTTCAAAACTAAAAAAAAGTTAAGAATACAAAATTTTTTCCGAAAAGCGCTTTTACCAAACACAATGCCAAATATGGCCATAGAATATATCAAGTGAAAACACCTACAGTTCCAGGTGGCAGAATTGCATCAAATCGATCCACACCAAACATTCCAAGGTTCGAAAGTGTGAAGGTACCTGCCAGAGAAAAGATAAAAAGAAAAAAAAAATGAGGGGAAACACCGCACATATTACTTTAAGCCAATGCCTAATCCAATTGAATGTTGAACCAGCAACTGAAGAACGATGGAACTGCTTTCAAAGTAAAAAAGGCAAAGAACTTGCACTGACTTTGCAGAATCCAGCTCTTTAGCCAGAATCATTTAAGGAAAATGTAAACAAAAAATTATCACAAGCTGTGCCACATTCTATCAATCAGAGGAGAAAGCTTTCACTAGAAGCAAGACTAAGAATAATACAGTCAACCATCTTAGAATCTATAGACACACACTCTTCCATCTTCACTTGCAACAGCAAATAATGATGCCATAAACCCAGTAGCAGAATATTTTACCTAATTTATTGTATCTAAATGAGACTATCAGCCCATTAATTACAGGGAACACGTAGAAAAATGAGTTTGAAGAAACCCAATTCACAGGTAACTAGCAGGCTTACAGCTTATCTCATTTAGGAGATAATTAACAGCAGTAAAATTCCAATGTTAATGCATGAATGCGGGAGCTAGCGGACTTCACTTTTGCCAATTGAAGAAAAAAAATTCCATCTCTTATCTTGGAAATTCAATGAAGCAACTACTGTCGTGGTACTGTCAAAAGCTTGTTGCTTGACTACATAATGATCCTCCAAATTTGAAAACTCATATAGCCATCGTAGTTATGCGGCATCAGCATGCTGGATAGTGTAGATCAAAATGCTCTTCTATCCTTTTTAAAGTTTCAGTTATGCAGGTAGAGCATTTTAGACATTACAAAGTGACATAAGGAAAAATCTAAACTCTGAGCACAATACCTATGCCAATCATCCAATGGGAACATAACCTAAGGACTATCCAAAAAATTGCTAATATGTTACTAATGAGCAAATGGCATTTGCAATGCAAAACCACAGTTGCAGTGCCAGTACCTATGTCTGGTCAGAGTACCAAGCTTTGGGATGAAATGAATGCATAATCATAGACAGGGCATTGGGCCAATAGATCACATCCAACTGTAAAACACCAATCACAATGAAAGATTCCAAGACGTGCAGAATTATAAAATTCCAAGAAGAAAGAAAGCATATATAGATTTTGAATATTTGGTGCCTGAACAAAAATTATATTGGTTTGGACGCAGAGAAAAAGAAAATATCTAGTTGCATGGTTTAATAAGAAACATGGATTTAATGACAGCACCTGTATTGTATTCATAAGGTTGGAGCTGCTTGGCACGAGCCTTATCAACCAACTCCTTCCACTTTCTTGACAATGAATAAATGTCAACCTAAAATATGCACCACAGAAAACAATTTTTACAATTCAATTAAGAACATCTAACCAGTAGAAGCAACAGGTTGGCCCAAAGCAGATTAACATGTACCTTATCAGCATCTTGAAGCACTGGTGTGATTAACCCACCATCGATGGCCACAGCTACTGCAATGTTGATACTGCTATTATATGTAAAGCTATTTCCATCTTTACAGCTAGAATTTACAACAGGATGCTTAACCAATGCAAGGGCTGTAGCTTTTGCCAGCAAGGCTGTCATTGTCACTCCCTTAGACTTAATCTGATCACAAAAACAGTAGATACAATAAAAAAAATTGAACAGCCAGATATATGACTGCATTAAGAAACAATCTTTTAGCTTGATGACTCCTTTCTCTAAATTCCACCAAGCACATTGTCACAGAATAACTTATATAAGCACAGAATCAATATATTCAACAATCTAAGCATGTAAATAGCTAAATGTATATATATAAAGAAAATTATCTGAAGATTCTAAATGGAAAACTACTTATCAATTAACTAGAGCAATTATTTTCATTATGCATCAATATTTTGGCATGCCTGAAGGAAAATTCAATTGTTAATTAGATAATTATGAGATTTCTCGCTATAAATTCACAAATTTTACCTTCTTGTAGAGAGCATCGAGTGCATCAGTAGTAATAGTGTAGCCAACTCTGAAAGTAGGAACTGCCAAACTCTCCACCATGTTCCTACTAACTGCCCCTTGCATTGTTGTAAATGGCACCACGGTTCCCAACTCAATCCTGGGTGGCGGAGTTTCGGTCGGTCCAACCTTAGCCGGAGCCGGTACCGATTCAACAGTGGCAGCGGCTGCGGCAGCCGCCTCAACATCCTTAGCAACAATTCTACCCAAAGGTCCACTACCTACAACTTTCTCTAATTCCACCTTTAATTCCTTCGCAAGCTTCTTCGCATAAGGTGATGCCACCAATCTTTTCCCTCCCTCTGATGCCGGGTGCACCGCTGATGCCACTGCACCCACCGAAGTTTTCGGAATTGCAGGTCCCACAGGCTCCTCAATCTTCCCCGGCATCGGTGATGCCAGTGGTGGTGGTGAGGAAGAAGACGATGGGGAAGCTTTGGACTTAGCCTCAGCAATTTCGTCTTCCGTCTCGGCCAACAAGGCAATAGCAGAACCAACAGCAGCAACTCCACCTTCCTCAACCATAATAGCAGCCAAGTAGCCATCATAGAAAGTCTCCACATCCATATCAGCCTTATCAGACTCGACAACAACAACACTTTCTCCTTTAGAAAGCTTGTCCCCTTCTGATTTAACCCAAGAAACGATCTTCCCCTCAGTCATGGTGGAGCTAAGCGCAGGCATGAAGATCTCCCGGATCTTCGCCTGCACTTGGGTAGTCTGCCTACGAGTAGTGGGAATGGGAACAGAATGACGGCGAAGAGAAGAGGCAGAAGAGGAGGGAAGGAAGGTGGTTTTGAGAAGCTGGGCCATTCCAGAATTGGGAAGAACTAAGCAATCAAAGAAAGCAAAATGGGAGTGAAAATGGTGGGAGAAGGGGAATGGGAGGTGGGATTTAAGTGGGTTTTGTGTTTGGTTAGTGTGGAATTCTTGGAAACATCGAAAGAGGGCGGAGGTTTCAACCACCTTACCGGTGTGACAGAGAGACAGAGGGAGAGAGTTTGATTTTTGTGTGTTTATCGCAGAGTTTTGGACAGTTTTTATTGGGCCAGGTTGTTGTTCCGAACAATAACCAGGCAACTGGGGTTTTTGGGTTTGGATGCAAATTGCTTCCACTGCACAAATCAATTTTAGAGACAATGGAGAACCATTTAGAGGAAATTTCATTCCTATCCGAAATTTATATTTTTTTTTTTATATTTATCTACAGTTTTTTTTATTTTCATCAATATCGAAATTTTCTCATTTTTACCTAACTCTTAATCTTCTTTGTATTCTCCGTGATTCATTATCGCAGACTTTCTAATTTTTTCTCTGATTTTGTTTTCTCCGATTTCATTTCCACTTTATCTACCGCAAATCCAACAGTAATCTTGTTTCCAATCTCATCTTCTTTGATCTTATTGTTTTTCTCTCTTCCCTCCCTTTTACTTCTTCAAAGAAGAGAAAAATCATCACTGAAATTTATGATAATATTGCAGTTATTTTTAAAATTTGACTTTCGTTTTAAGTTCGATAAGTTCTTTAAGTTGCTCTAAGAGAAATATCTGAGATTGAGTTTGTTTATTTGCCTTTTGTTTTTTAGTTTTGCTGCTGTGTTGTTGAATTTTTTTTTGTACTTTATTTTTTTTGTACTTTATTTTTTTTGGTGAAGATCACTAAGATATCTCCAAAGTATTTCAAGATATACTAGAGATATTCGTATGAAATTTCCAAAAGTATACCGAATTATTCCCAAGGTATACCCAAGGCGTTTCCAAAAAATTCCTTCTAGAAAATTTTCAAAAAATTTCCAAGATATACTCAAAGTATCTCCAAAATATACTTGAGATATTCTCATAAAATTCTCAAACGTATATCGAATTATCCTCAAGGTATTTCCACTCAAAGAATTTCCAAAATATACCGAAAATATCTCTAAAGTATATCCGATGTATTTCCTTAGAATTTTCAAAGAGATCCCCAAGGTAAACATAAGATATTACTAGAAATTCCTATTAGGGGATTCCTTAAGAATTCCCAAGGTATTCTGAATGGTATACCAACTGTTTGTTTGCGATTTTTGTGATATTTGGAATTTTGATTGAATTCTATTCTTCTTCTTCTTTAATGATTCAGTTGTTTTTATTTTTATTTTTTGTAAAAACCGGACCAAGATATCCCTAACGTATATCGAAGATATGCTGAAGATATATCATCTAAGTATATTTTGGAGTGATTTTGAGATTTATATACTGTTGTAATTTTAAAAAGTTATCTTTGGTAAAATTGAAAAAGACTTTGAGCACCGATAAAAATCCAAATAGATATCCGTGTTTTGGCATTTCTATAAAATTCCCTATGATTTATGAACCTTAGAGTTAGAGCTAGGTCACAATTACCTTAACTAATTTCTTTTAGTTATTTCAATATAAATATCACATAAAAAGTAGGGAAAAGTTAAAAAAAAAAAACTTTTGATTTCATGCTTTTACAATTTTAAGTATGTAATTTTTTTGGATCAAAAAGTGTTTTGTAGTTTGTATCATTAGTAAGTTTAAATTTTTTTTCATCATAATAATGCTAAAAAATACTGAGTTAGTACTGAAATGTAGGAGGTATTTAAGATTGCTGTTAAGAGTTCTAAAAACAAGTTTTGAATTTTTTTAATTTAATTGATCGTTTTTTTATTTTTTATAAACTGTTTTTTCAAATTTGCTTTTGGAAAAATAGCTATTTATCTATTTCTACTGAAAGTAATTTTCAAAACTCGAAAAAAGTTAAGAATATAAAATTTTTTTTTCGAAAAATATTTTTTCCAAATGCAATGCCAAACATGCTTGTAATGCTTTTGCAATTTCAATTATATTGAGTTGATGTATGTTTCATTATACATCAATATCAACTCAGCGTTTTTTAATATTATTATAATAAAAAAATTTAAATTTATTAGTCCCCAAAAAAATATCATACTAAAATTGTAAAAGTAAAGAAGCAGATGTAGGTTTTTTTTAAGTTTCTTCTAAAAAATATTGAGAAAATTACTTTACATAAACACTTCTAAAACTTTATTATCTAAATAACTACCACTTTTATTAAACCAAAAAACAGTCTATTCGACAAACTTAATTTTAGATTTGAGTTTTTCCTTGTTTTATGGAAAAAACACTCTCTAATCTCTTTCCTCCATTTCAAAACTCGGTATTTCTTGTATTTCTCTTTTAGTTAATTGGCCAATTCAGTTTTTCTTTTTTTTTTTTTTTTTCTTTACCTTAATGAAATAAGCCTCGCCAATTGTTTGCTCCTGCTGTTCGTAGCCAGGAATAAATTCAGAGGGCGCGCACCCTTGTTTATTTCTTCTGAATCTCGAGCTAAACAATGGTTGGTCCTATTTGTTTTACCTGTGATGCGGCTTTGTTGTGATTATTTTGAGTTTTTTAATGTTTAAAAATTTTGTTTTTCCTTATTGGAAATTCAGGAATTCCGTCTGCAACGTTTTTAATTTTGTTTGGAATTGGCGAATGGCTATAAGTGTGAGATGAGGATCGAGGAACTAGAACGCGCGAGTTTGAACCATCGATTCCAGTAGCGACCTAAGTGCTTGCTGTTCACTAAGCCTTGTCTTCGCTGACTCTGCCATCACGTAAGCAATTTTTTTTTTCTTATTTTTTCTTTGTTTTTCATTGTGCTTTTCCTGATTTATTTTTTTGTTTTGTTTATTATTATCCTTCATTGTGGTTTATGTACGTACCAATTGATTAGTAGCCTGATTTTTTGTGCTTTTCAGTTTAATTTCTCCGTGGGGATATAGAGAACTAACTTGTTTGTATTTTCGTGAATAAGAGGGATGGTGACCATCTATTATGTTTGTATCTCATGGGTGAGCAAAACAAGTAGAAGAAGGTAGAACAACGGTAATGACAGGTTGAAAAGAATATTTCATCGATTGAGGCTCGTTAATAAAGAGAATTGAGTTAAATTCTCATTTTTTTCATTCATCATTTTCTTCGACTTGACTTTCCGATTTATAGTGATATTGGGTGCTCCTTCTTGAATGTCTTTTTTGGCTCCATTGTACTTTACCAATCAACCATTGAGATATTGAGAATATATATATATGTATATTATATGTATATATGTAAATAATGTTGATATATTGTTTTGAAAAACTAGATTTGAGTACATATATATATATATATATAACTGTTGCACAATTACAATTTATTTAATCCCCACAATAAGCTTTATTATTTTTATTCCCCATCAATAAAAATAAAATAAACATGTAACACATCTGAGGCCAAAATGGAAATTTGAAATATATCAATAGAAAATAAATGTAAATTAAAATAGATAAATTAGAATATTAGATTACTTTATTAACAAATAAATATACAACGTATATATACCTTGCATATAACTGTCACACAGTTGCACTTTATTTAATTCTCATGATAAACTTTATTATTTTTAATTTTATCAATAAATAAAAAATAATAATAAAATAAAGAAAAAGTACAAATAAGTGGCATGTGTTTTAAATAAATGTCTATATTATTTTTTTTAGATAAAATAAGGTTTGTGATTTACTCCGTTAGAAAAAAAAATATATTTTCGTTAACGACATTAAGTGATGTTAATATTAGTGATAACATGACGATTTTTGTGATGTGACATTGATATCATTTCCAAGTCAGTGCTAATGTGGCATATAGTGATATTTTCACCAAAACACCTATCTTAAATTAAAAAAAGGAAAAAACTAATGACCCTTTTTTGTCAAAAAAAAAAAAAAAATCACATATACAAATTTAAAAAAGTCAAGCTACATGCCAATTTGTTTGTTTTTAGATAAAATTCAGACTATCTTATTTTGATAATTTTTTTATATACTAAATTTATTTTTCTAACTTTAATAATTTGATATTAAAATTAATTTAAATTTTATAATATAAAAAATATCTAAAAACTCTATAATTTTTTTAAGATTGATTTGAATTTTATTATATATGTTATATTTTTTTTTCTAATAATTCGTATTTTATTAATTTGTATAAAAAAATTTTATTTGTTTTTATTTTTTTTATTTTTTTGCCAATTAAAGTTATCTCAATTGGTACAATTATTATGAAATAATTATGATAAGAATGAAAGTTTATAATTTAATACATAACCTTGTAAAATGATATCATAATAGCATTTTAGGATTGTATACAAATAAATAATTCATATGTGATTAAAAAAAAATTAAGAATTTGATTTAAAGTGTAGGGTAAATTTCATTTATTATTTGAAAGAGTATCAAAATATAAGAAGTATTATATCATCCTATATTAGAAATTTATCTACTTAAAAGCATCTTTTATGATTATTATAATACAAAGAAAAAATATGGATAAGTACAATGTGGTTTGATCCTTTTTTTAGTTTGGAGTATATGGTATTTTTTATGACAAAAAAAAAAGATCTGTGATTTATTCCATTAACAAAAATACTATGTACGTGTTATATCAGCACTGATATGGACATCAAGTTAGTATCGATGTGGACACCACATCAATACCACATTACAAAAGGTATCATGTATCGTCATATCAATACCACTTAACGCCGTTAATGGAAATGTATCATTTTTTGATAATAAAATAAACTATATACCTTTTATTATTAAATAAATAAATAAATAACACAAAACTTTATATAAAAATGGTGAAAATCATAGACCACTTATATGTAATTTTTCCTAAAATAAACATATAACATAGCTGAAGACAAAAATGGAAATGTGTAATATATGAATAGAAAATAAATATAAATTAAAATATATAAATTAAAAGATTAGATTATTTTTATAGATAGATAAAAATATAATATACATATATCTTACATATAGTTTACATATAAGTTCTGCACAGTTGTAGTTTATTTAATCCACATTATAAGTTTTATTATTTTCAATTCCTATCTAATAAATGAATCATAAAAATAAAATAAATATATAACCAACTGCCAAATTCTGCCCATCTCTTGACTAAATACGAAGTTCTATAAAATTTTTGATAGTAGGATCGTTTTCTTTTCCATTTTCTTTATTGAACTTGTCAAATTGTTGTAGCAACTTCCATAACTATAGCAAGGAAAGAAGTTGTCCCAACTGAAGATAATAATATTTTAATATTTAAATTTCTGCTAATTTTTAGTTTAAGAAACTTGTAGCAGAATAAATGAAGAAATGAAAGCTAAAAGCTGTGTCATACTCACACAAAATTTTGCAGTAAAAGAAGAAAAAAGAAAGAAACTCACTCCTACACGTAGTAGGCCTGCATTTAGGGGATTTACTAGAAATCAACAATAAATGTGGTTCTCTCGTTCTTTCAGCTTTTAAGCCTTCTCTTTCAATTGTGTGTTTGTTTTTTTACCAAAAATCATTTTTGCTGTTTACTGCTTCATCTCCATTTCTAGTTTGTTGCTTCTTTTTCCATGAAGATAATCTAAAAAATAGAGGGTATTTTAGTTTTTTCCTTTTAGGAATCAAAGTATAATTCGAGTGGGGTTTTTGTTTTGGGATCCATTTCTTCAGGTAATAAAAGGTTGATTTTTTGCTCTTATGCATAGTATTATTCAAGTCTGACTCTATAAAGTGGTATAATAGAACAAAATTTGATCTTTTTTCTCTTATTGTGCTAGATATTTCTTTTATATCAAAGTTGATAAAGAGCTGCAATTTTGGAACCCAAAAAGGGCATAAAAGAGATAGAGAAGTTGAACTGGGGTGAACTTTTTAGTGAGTTTGTTATCATTGGTTAACGAATAAACTCAAGTTTTTTCATTATTAGTTAATGAGTTGAACTCACCTATACTCATTAAGTATAATAAATGAGTATTTTATGAACCGAGCTCAAACCACTCGATAACTTAATCATTTTGAAACAAGCTGAACTTAAATTCAACTATAAAAATTCAAATCAAGCTCGAATTGAGCTTGAGCTGAGCTCTAGGCTGTGATATATTTAAATAAGTCGAACTCAAACTCATCAATATTCAGTGTAGCTTAGTTTGATTACTCTCCTAATTTTGTTATATTAACTCGATATAACAGAATTTTTAGTATGAAAATAGATCGTCCTCCTAAGTGGAATTCATGGTCTGCCATTGATTGACAGAGATAGATATAATGATTCTGTCACCTTATCTAACTTTTTTAAAGCTGTTGGAAGAAAACAAAATGTCTTTTCACTAAAATAGGTTTCATTCTTCAAATGGTCGAGCCCCCCAGTGTTAAGCTTTGAACTTTTCAATATAATAAAATAACCAAGACTTTCAGATTCTTTCCAGTCTTCATGAAATTTAAAATAACCCAGCTGACTTCCAAACTCTTTCCAGAATCATTTGAAATTTAAAATAACCAAAATGACTTCCAGACTCTTTCTAGTCTTCATGAAAGAAATCATGCATCCTTATTTCGGGCTTTAAATTGTTGTAGTGATTTAGTGTAAACTTATAGTCAGGAGTTTTGATGCCACAATCTTCTTACTTATCATGTCGTATATTTTAGACTGAGTCTTGCTCCATTTCTACTTATGGTTTTGTTGAGTAACCCTCAATTATAAAAGCAACTACATTTTTTGCATTCTTTTAACAAAGGAGACAAGGAGGTTTATCCATTCTAAGAAATACTATGTATGTTCATTCATTGCACCAATGAAGTTCAGGTATAAAAATGATAAGGTATGGTTCTTTGTTGTACTCAAATTAGTACGCGCAAGTGTACGAATCATTTTAGAATGACAAGTTTACTCCCGAAGTTGATCTCTCAAGAAACAGTTCGGCTTAGTAATAATTAATAAAATTACCAATAATCACAAGAAAATAAATTCCTAAATACTCTAACCATGTTTTGATGATTTGATTATTTAACTAAAACTAAAAGTAAATGAAAGTAATAAAAACAATCGAATTAAAACAATGAAGATTAAACAGCTACCTAACTTCACATCCTCCAATTCTGGATTTCCCCTCAATTAATTAAGTCCTAATGAATCCATATTTTATAGCTCTCACTTTCAACTACCAATTAATTACTCTCATGAATTAATTAGTACTCAGTCCATTTTTTAGATTAATTACATGTGGTTTTTCTAATAATTAAACCCTACAATTTTTATTCTCAATTTAATAATTGTTGATCAGACAATTATCAAACATATAAATTAATAAAGTTCAATTGAAATTGAAAAGTAATCATAAATTCATTTCATAAAAGATGAGGTTTAATACAAAATTGGTTCTGCTGACTAAGCACCCCTAATGATTTAGCCTAAAATCATTGCATCAATGGTCATGACTGCAATAGTAACTAAACTAATCATTACAATAAAAAAGATGAAGAAGAAAAGAATTGATCTCTGGAAAAGTTAAATCCTCAAACCAAAAACTAATACGGGTTTTCTAATCTCCAAGTAATCTCCACAAATTAATTCTGGTCTTTCCAATTGAAGAATAGTAAAAATTTCCAAAAGAATGAACAACAACCATGCAGTCTACTGCAAACGTGGCAACTATTAAGCTTCCTATGGCATGCCAATCTGCCGCTTGTGCAGTGAAGTCCGATTCTGTAGTATTCAATATGCATTTAAAGACTTAT
This sequence comes from Balakata baccata, assembly GCA_949630135.1. Taxonomy (NCBI): domain Eukaryota; kingdom Viridiplantae; phylum Streptophyta; class Magnoliopsida; order Malpighiales; family Euphorbiaceae; genus Balakata; species Balakata baccata. The sequence continues at coordinate 23,922 of CATIWF010174301.1, forward strand.
TTTATGCAAATGGGACCCAAAATATAGAGGAATACATTTTTATTGGAGGAGAGCTACTTTTTGGGAATATTTATAATGTTTTTAATTGGAAAATAATGTATTTTAGAGTTAGACATCAATTAGGATTCCTAGTTAGGTATAAATTCAGACTTTATTAGAATTAGGGAGGATCATCTTCTTTTGATTAATGCTAACTTTTATACTTAAAATACTAAGTTATATCTTATCATGTCCACTATAACTAAGTTATTTAGCAATGGTGTCAACAATCGTAGGCTTACTAATTATGGTTTTGAGTGCATTTAACATACCGAAATCCTATTATTTAATCAATTTTAACTTTAGTTATTTCCTTGGTATTTCATTTATAGCCTATAAACATGATTAATCTATCACATATATATTCATTCTCATCTTAGCTATCAATTATTTCTATTTTCATGCCATAGATTGCATTTTCATATTATTGAATATCATATCATATCATTCAACATCAAATCATATCAATTATTTCTATTTATATTTTTTTTCTTTCTTATATCATTCATGACCTATAGACATGATTAACACATTACATACTTTTATTTTCGTTTTTAATTATCAATTATTTCTCAATACATGCCCTCGGTCACATTTTTATATCATTCATCATTATGTTATCTCATTTTGGCAAGTTAATATATATATATATATATATATATATATATTTACCTCTTATGGAGCCAACTCTAAATCTAAACTTTAAATTTGTTTAACCTCTATGGTAGTTAATTTTACCTTTTAAAAAACCATTAAACTAAGTTCTTTCTTCTTTAATTCTCCTCCAATATGTGTTTAACATCTCAATCAACCTCAAAGGTTCATCTCCAACATACCTATCTACAAATGGATTTCTACCCAATTTGAGTAAATCACATCAATCAACTACAAACTTATTAAAAAATGAGGGAAAACATGAAATCTTACCCTAAAAAATAAAGAGAACAAAGTTGATTTGTAGAAGACCCAAGCTCCCTCAATTTCCATACTTTTCCTCTCCAACTTCATCTTCTTCCGTGGTAAATCTCTCAAATCTCACTTTGATCTTAGTTTCTCTCTTGGTTTTGGTGTTTGCTCACTCAAAAATCCATGGAGAAATACTCACATATGGTTCTTAGGTGTGTATGGATGGTCCTTAAGGTTTAGGAGCTCATAAAATAGTAAAAAATAAAGATAAAATCATGTAAAAAATTTTTATATCAGACATTTCACGGTCATGAACAAATCTTTCATAGTTATGAACATGAATGTCTATAATAAAAATAGTTGATGCTTATCTTTGACCACGATATTTATGGCCATGAATACTTTGTTCACGGGTATGAATCGTATTTTTCACACTTTTCTTCATTTCTTTCATTCTAAATGCAAAACAAAGCCAAAATTAACCAATATACCTTACATATACCCCAAATATACATTTTTATCCTTACAATATAACTCTCATATATTCAATATAAATAAATATATATATACATATTCTCCCTTTAAATTACCAAATTACCTTTCTATTATCATATTACCTTCTAGGCATTGCCTTGTGGGTGTTAAAATTTAAGTGGATTAAATTGATTAATGGAATTAAAATTGGGCCTAATAAATTAAAATTGAGGCATAATTTTTTAAAAATGAATTTAAATTGTTTAAATTGAAATTTCTTATTTGAACTTTTGATTGCTTAAATTGGGGTCTGATTGATTAATTAATCTGCAATTGATTAAATAGATTAAAATTAGATCAATTGATTAATAGAACTTAAATTGAACCTAATTAATCATATTGGTGTTTAATTTTTCTGAATTGAATCTAAATTGATTAAATCGAATTTATTTTTGAACTTTAATTGCTTAAACTAAAATTAAATTGATTAATTAAATTTAAATGGAATGTACACAAATCAATTGGATAAAATTGATTCATTAAACTTAAATTGCATTTATTTAATTAAATAAAGATATAATTGAACTTAAATTGATTAAAGTAAAATTCATCAATTGAACTTCAATTTACAAGAGGTATAACTAGGCAGGTTCCAATCAGATTTTCCCATTCCGTTCTCGATCCCGGAAATGCAACTTCGTCCCCAACTTCACCCCAAATCCCGGTGGAGAATAATTTTCCTCATCTAACATCGCACTTTATGGAGATTTCCGATCCGATTTTCGTTTTTATTAAAAATTTTACTTTATTATAATATTAGAAATATATATATTTTTTATTATTTTAGTTAATAATTTAATAATTTATTTTTTAAATAAAAATTCATTTTATTTTTTAATAAGTATTATATTTTCATTTTATTATTTTTAGAAGTTAATTATATTAAAAATGTAAATAAGTATTATATGTAAACATCAACAAATAAATGTACTGGGATGAGTTCAAGATAGGGCACATATATACCTTTCCTGTTATGGAACACTCCGGGATGAAACAAAAAAATTAGAAAAAATTACGCATAATGGCCTTTTTTAAAAACAAATTACCAAAATGAACATTAATCAAAAGATCCATTTTAACTTTACTTTTTTCTATTATACCATTTTCTTTCAAAATTAACAAAATTGTATTTTTTCCTATAATCTGCACATGATGCCATGTCTCCTCTAGTGAATCGCTAATTTCTTTCTGCAATATAGATCTCTTAGTTTTTTTTTTCCTTTCCATTTTCGAAAACTTCCGATTGTGATTTAAGAATTTAGTAATCAGAAGCTATTTAAGCATGAAGTTGAGAAGATGAGTGATTTTGCGATTGAAGATCTCTGCAAATCTGCAAAGCTCCTTCAATTCATAAACAAATAATCAAAAGTTGGGATTTTTTTTCCTATCTCCCATGTACGTAAAATAATTTTCTTCTTCAACTCATTTGAATATAAATCAACTGAGTCATCAAAGCGAAGACCATTGTTCTTCTTTGTTTCATCTATCATTTTTTTTTTCTTTTTTTTTTTTTCAATTGTAGTTTTGAGATCTTTTCATCTATCTTCTCTTTTAAATAATTGTAACCCTTTGTCCCTCCCTTTTTCTGTTTAGTTTGTCTAATGGCTGACCGTGAATGCCACACATATCTTCGACTCCGAGATTTGCCACTGTCGTCACCACTAACAATGCCTCCACATATATTTTTTACTTAAGAATATGCTCAGAGTGGCTTTGCAGATAGATGATGTTATTCAAATTTTGATATTTTTCTTTCCAGCAAAGCTTTAGTATGACAAAAATCTACCTCCGTTGACAGGAATCCTATTCTTTTTCTTTTTGTTCTTTTTCAAATGGCGTTAATATAGGTGCTTATAGATTTTCTTTTTTATTTTTTCATCTAGATGAGTAAAATACTATGTGCAATTATAAGAAATCAATGTACCATGAAAATAATTTGATTTCTTATACAGTGAATATAATAGTTGTGGTGTTACAAAATTTGATTTCTCATAAAAAATAATTTAAATTTGTGCAATATTTAGTATCATATAACACGAAGATATTATACATATAATATACATATAACGTGGTCTATGTAGCAGAAACAAATTGAAATGCAAGATGTGCAGAAATTTATATCATATACCATAAATATATCATAATATAACCTACATATAACATACAAAAATTGTTGCTACATATAACATACACATAGCATACAAAAAAATGCATCATATACCACAAATATAACCTACATATATTATATACCCTTTTAATTTTTGTTTTTAAGTTGTTGTTGATTTTTCTTTGTTTGGTTATGAATTTCAGAAAATTAAGTAGAATTTAAATAATTGATGTCGATAAAATTGTGTTACTGCAAATTTTTATTGTGTATGACAATTATTGTAATGTTATTTTGAATAAATTCAAAAATAAAATGATTTTTTGATTTTAGGAATTTAACTTAATATATATCTTAAAATTGGTAAATATTTATTATTATCACAAAAGTACATGAGAAATTAGAATTATTCAAAGTGAGGGAATGAGAAAGCTTTTATGTTTTAGTTGTTCACGTAATTTGCTAAACTAATATGGGGATTTACTTAAAAAACTTATTATAAAAAAACCATCATGTTTGAAGAGGGTTCGGATCGATACACCCGAATTTCGATCCATTTATCATCCCTTTTCTGTTCTATTAAATTAGGGTGTTTTATTAAACATAAATTGACTAAATTAAAGTTAAATTTTAATTGATTAAATAGAAATTAATTAATTGAACATATATAATTGGATTAAATTTGAATCTAATTAATTAATTAAACTTAAATTGATTAAATTAAATTTTAATTGATAATTAAAAATTGAATATTAAATTTAATTGGATTAATTTAAAATTTAATTGATTAAATTAAATTTTAATTAATGAGTTTATCAATTTTTAATTTCTATGAATATATTAGAAAAAAAAAAATAAGTATGATTTTATAGGTTCAGATACAGTTTTTCCAAAAAAACAAAAAAAAGGGTTCAGATATAGTGGCTAAATTTTTTAAATTTATAACTCAAAGGAATACAATAGAAAGTAGAAGGAAGTGGGGAGCAATTAACTAATTAATTATCCCGAGGATAAGAAACTGTAGAGCCAAAACGCGCCTTATCTACTTGCATTATCGGTTTGTCTCAGAAGCAAACAGTTGAATACCTTGTTACAAGGAAAACTTGTATCAGTTTTTATCTTTCAACCACAACCCAATTTTGTAGTGATTACTTTCGAAAGAGAGAACCCAAATTTCACACTGCATACCTAAGTTATAGGCAGCCGGTTTATGACTGACGAGGTTAATTCTGTTGCTTCTCCTCTTCCCCACACAGTAATTCACAAGAAAAATGCTACTTCAAACGACCACCATATCCTCTCCAGCTCTTCAAAACAACTCTCCTACTCTCCTCCCACTTGGGTCTCTAAAGTTCAGGCCCTTTAGACTTTCTCCTCAGGTATAAGATCCAATTTTTCTGGGTTTGTTTTATTCTTTTGTTTGATTGAAAGTTACATTGTCGTTGGTTCTTTTTTGTTTCTTTTTGCTCAATCTCAAATTTGTGGATTTAATATGAATTTGGATAGTTGTTTGAATTTAGATGCTGGATGTTTGATTTAGAGGTTTGGGTTATTATTATAAAGAAGAATTATCATGGGTTGGATGCTACTTTTTGATGTTTGGACTTGCCATAATTTGCTGGTTTGATTGGTGTCTAGGAGTGGCAGGCCTGGTTGTATCATGTGGGAACTTAGGATAACTTGGTTTCTTCATTTGATGAGCAGGACTGACGAACATAACGTTTTGTGCTGCATATTTTGAAATTTATAAATTCGGTGGAAGAACAGTATGCTTCTTGGTTCATGTGGTTCTGAACAGATAATATATTCTTCTTGTGTATATCATAAAAAAAGTTAGTGATTAGTGGTTTCCTTGGAACTTTCATTCTTGGTCTCTGTCACTGTTTGTCCTCGCAAATATAAACAACTAGCATTAGTGTTGACATTTCTAGTGTGGATGAATATTCAGTCTTGTTTCTTGTTTATTGCTATATTAACTCTCTTTGCTCTAACATTTCCCCTCAAATTCAATGCATGTACTTAGCAGTCAACTTGAAATTGAAAGACTCGTATTGGAAAAAGTACTCATAGGGCAACTTTTTAGTAATGAATCAATTGTCTGATCATTTTCTTAAAATTTCACCTGATTAACTGAAGTAAATGAAAAGAAAAATTTGTAGAGTGCCTTTAACATTATATGTTGATTGTGTGGGCACAAGATGACAATCACTCTGATGTGGCTCACAGTTTTCATGAAGAACCCTATGACAGATGACTTGAATAGCACTTTGATCTTCACATCAGTATATAGCAGTATTTTAGGTAACATGTATATCCTCCATTGGCCAGTGACGCCCAATGAAGTAGGTTGAGAGTGTCATGCTTGGTATTCAGCTCAACATGGATCTACTGATTATCTGATTGACACTAATAGGACAGCTACCTCATAAAAACAGAAGCTGGTAAAGGGCGGTCATGGCTTTTGCTTCCATATTGTCTTGGCAGCTCATCACATTAGTTGTTTCTTGAATCCCAATCATGTTTTTCTATTATAGGACCTACAGCCTGAGTTTGTGCTTCCTCAATACACAAATCTTTGTCCACCTTGCCATGATTGGAGTTCAAGATCTCCAAGTTGAAATTTTATGTTTTTACAACTCAAATTTGTTTTAAAATGACAAGGTTTCATGTTATGCTTGAATAGTTGAATTACATAATAAATAAGCAAAATGATGGTGGGGACCATGAAAATGTTTTTATTTCTTTTTAGCTTTTCCTTTCTTTCCCCTCCTCTGACTATGTGTTGATAAAATTTTCTGAAAACTGTTAACCGAGAGGGTTCAAGACAAAGCAAGAGACAATTAGAAATTTATCCTCATTTTTTCTCCTCCCAACATTTGCAATTTATACAAGCTCTTAGAATGGCTGTTATGATTGTTGAAAATTTTAGAGAATGAGAAACAATGGAATTTTATTAATTGAAATGGCAAACTTTATGTACATGAAACAAAGTATGGTAATACCTTATATAGGCATATTACCCACTACTTGACACCCACTAACCCACTTAACCATGTTGCCATTATATACATCAATTCACCACTAACAATAACCACTAACAACATACTTTAATCCACTACTAATAACCAACCACTAATTAAAATACTATGCCACTACTTACAATAAATTAGGACATTAACATAATATAATAAAAACAACTAACATGAATTAAAATATATTTTTTAATTTTTGAATCATTTTCCAACACTCTCCCATGATTCAAAAATTAATATTTCTAATTGGTTTGTATTGGAGCACTTCTTTCCAACTATTGATGCACTTCTCATCAATTCTCGTGAAGCACTTCTCTTCAAATTGTTGATGCACTTCTCACCAACCTCATGCTATTAATTTTCTTGGAGCACTTCTTTTCAATTCTCTAAAAAAGTATTTCTTCTTGTGTTACTTCTTGTGCCACATTTGCTTGCTCATCACCTTTCTCTTTGCCTTGCTTGGTTGATGTTATAGATGTCTTCTTGATTGATATATTTGTGCTTGGTGTTGCTGTCATTTTCTTGAAACTTTGAATTTTCCTCATTTGTTTTTTTTTTTTTAACTCAACTCACCCATTGAAGATCAACCGGACTCTGATACTATATTGGGAATTTTCGAGAATGAGAAACAATGAAATTTTATTAATTGAAATGGCAAATTTTATGTACATGAAACAAAGTATGGTAATACCTTATATAGGCATGTTACCCACTACTTGACACCCACTAACCCACTTAACCATGTTACCATTATATGCATCAATTCACCACTAACAATAACCACTAATAACATGCTTTAATCCACTACTAATAACCAACCACTAATTAAAATACTATGCCACCACATACAATAAATTAGGACATTAACATAATATAATAAAAAAACTAACATTAATTAAAATATATTTTTTAATTTTTGAATCATTTTCCAACAATGATCATAATTTTTAATATAAAATTAGTTGCATCTTTGTTAAATACTCACCTTTAATATGTCTTGTATAAGCAGATAAAACCACATATGCTCTGCCACTTGTTTCTCATTGAATCAAGTTTGTTTATTATTGGATTGATTTTCATATTCTCGATAATTCTTAATATTTAATTCAACTCCCGGGCATTTTTTCAGCACTGTAGTTCACCAGACTTGACAGCCTCTAGATCTGGCCGTGGGCTAAATATTACAAGATTTCTCAATTTGCAGGTATGTGCTCCGACATTCTCTTTTCCTATGTCTTCTACAAAGAAACATTATGATATCATATATGCAAAATTCATTAATTTTCTGTTGAATTTTGACTTAAACACTCTTTCCTATACCTGTTCACTTTGTAGTAATGTTCCAACAACATAGTATCTACTCTAATGCCTTTGTTGTCTTTATTTAATCCATGCACATGGCTACTTTCAACACGACAACACCCTTGCTGTATGAGATGTCTACTTCTACAAAAAGCTCATCTTGCATAGCCTTTTTCTTTTTGTTATTGAAATATTGAGAGCCGTAATCAATTGATCTCAATGCCTGAACCACCTGAATATGAGCATTACAAGTCAGCATCTTTCTTTAGATTTCCCTTCTCTCTTTAAAATTTTCTAGATTCATTTCATTCATCTGTAGATCTTTTCCTATTTGTATTGGAATCTATATTTTTTTCTCTGTATATGCACTTCAGGTACTGTTTAGACACAAGTTATAACCAGTTCCTACTTCCTAGGTGTCGGATGATGTGTAATGAAAATTTCATTTCTGCTAGCATATGAAATTATGTTTTGTATGTGGGTGATAACTGATAAGCGAAAACTAATGGTTTTGTTAATGTGATATAGAAATTATACTTCACAAATATTTTCTGTTTCTTCTGTATGAATGGTTTGGTCCGTTATTTTTAATTATATATGTTTATGAGATACGGCATGTGGATCAGCTCCCAATGTTTGTGTTGCTTAGCTAGCTTTTGAATGTCTAGTAACTCTAGTTCTTATTTCTATTACTTTCCAGCCCTTTGAGCCATGACATTTATATTTTTGTTAGATGGCCTAAGAGACTTTTAGGGGATGATTTTTCATTAGCCATCCATCTCCATATGTAAGCCGACATTGTGAAAAGCCATTATGGCTCCTTTAAGACCTGCATTTACGTGGACACAGTTAAACAATTCCTTACTGCAATAGGTCAACAAGAGATTGAACATGAGCTTTTTGTAGTAACACAGCATTGTCTTTAAACATTGACTTGATATTTGTTGTATAAGTATAGATACCCTCCATGAGGTAGAGACCTCATTTCAAAATGAACCACTCACCTTTTGCTGCATCTTATCAATTTCTGAAATGATTTTGTTTTTATATATCATTTTTTTTTCTTTTTTTGTTGATAAGAAACTCTTCAATGAATTTGCTTATATATCTTTCTTTTTACTCCTTTTGCTTTCCACTGTGGATGAAGGCAGATGCATAAAAGGGAATTGGCAATAGGATTCTATGACCCAGCAAGATCTGAGAGTAATTTTCTGTTTCTTTTATTTTTCCAATTTGATTTCAGTAGCTAATGTGTTTGTATTTGTAAATAAATAAGAATGGAGAGAAATCGATTATTTTATTGATAGTAGAAAACCTTATATATACAACTCTATGAATATAAAATAGGAAACAAATATATAATTAATAGGAAACAATACTAACTAGGAAGTAAATCTCTACCTATCCCTAATTACCTAAATCATACTAATTAAAAATATTATTTAAATATCTTCCAATATCTCACAACACTCCCCCTCAAGTTGAAGCATAGTTATTAATCATGTTCAACTTGTTACAGATGTAAAAAACAAAGAGCTCCAAAACCTGTATCACAAAAGACCTCACACCACACTAGTGTAGACCCAACCAGGTAGAAAATATCATATGAACTGACAAAACCTGTAACACAAAAGGCCTCACACTACACCAATGTAGACCCAACTAGGTAGGAGAAGATGTCGTACAATTTGAGGAGAGTCAAGCGAGACATACTGACAACAAAATGGATCACTCATGGTGACCCAACTCCGACAAAGAGATGCTCACTTAGGCATAACTCTCGGATCGATTTCCAAGTAGGGTTCCGTTGGAACCCATGGCTCTGATACCATGTAAATAAATAAGAATGGAGAGAAATCGATTATTTTATTGATAGTAGAAAACCTTATATATACAACTCTATGAATATAAAATAGGAAACAATACTAATTAGGAAGTAAATCTCTACCTATCCCTAATTATCTAAATCATACTAATTAAGAATATTATTTAAATATCTTCCAATATCTCACAACAGTATTCATAGTTCAGCATTCCACTTATTGTTTCCCATACATAATACACACACACACGGATACTGTTCTCAAAATTGAATTTCACTGGACAGTTTAAATGCATGTCTTCTGTTTTATTTGATTAATTTGCATAATTATTATATTTAATTTAAATATTTCTCATTCAATCCTTCAATTACTATGAATTATTGAATTTCTGAAATAGGCTAAACTTGATAATCTTTTGTGAATTGGAAAATTCTACAAGTTTTTGTATGCATCATATTAACATTACTTACAGCCTCAGCATAGCCTTTTTCTTTGCTTATGTTTGCCAATTGAGTCATTGTGCCTGCCATTAATTCCTTGTGATATGACATGACAAAACTGGCAGCATCTACAGCATTTTGGAATGCTTTCAGCCTTTTTCCTTATAGATCACTTTGTTAGAAGTTGTCTATCTAATATCCAAATTTTGCTGTAGAATTCTCAAGGAACCTCTTGAATTCTGAGGATAATGTGCTAAGGAAAAGGCTATTAATTTGGGTATCTGCATTCTCATATGGACAAAACTCATTGTTGAGTTCTGTACAAGTGGCACAGGCACATGAAAATATCAAAACAGATGCCCTTTATGAAGTTGGAGAATTATTTGAATTGGGCATCCAGCTGTCTTATCTGCTATTGCTATTAGCTTTACTTGGGGTTGGAACCTTCTTTGTAATTCGTCAAGTCCTTGTACGTAGAGAGCTTGACCTTTCTGCAAAAGAATTGCAGGTAAGCTCATCTATATCAATTCAATATGTTATTCTTTTTCTCTTTCCAGAGAATTTTACATTTTTTCAATATATGACGTTTAGCATAGAATCTTTGTGGACATATTTAAATTGTCAAGTGAAGACATTAACTTGTTCTGCGAATGAAAGTTTTATTGGTCTCTTCTCTCACAGAAGTTGACAGGACAGCAGGCAGCAGCCACCTGTAATTTATTGCTTACCGGTCTTATTTTGCTGTTGCCTTTGTCCTCTTTAATCTCAGGAGCAAGTAAGAAGTGGTGATGCTAGTGCAACTGAGCTTTTCGAACTTGGCGCGGTAATGCTGAGGAGGAAATTTTACCCTGCTGCTACCAAACATTTGCTTCAGGCGATTGAGAAATGGGATGGTGATGATCAGGATCTTGCCCAGGTATAATTATATATTATTCTTTCTATATTTTAGAAACAAAAGCATTGTGGTCTCTGTTTGGAACATGTATCTTCTTGCCCATTAATGCATGTTGCTTACTAAATGTCAAACTGTAAAATTCATATTTTTGCAAAAACGTTCATGTCTATAATCGTGTAGTATTTTCTATATATAAGCTTTTATATGCTCAATGCAAGAGATATCATTTTTCCCACATTTTTTCGTGTTATAGATTTTGACTAGTGCAACAAGACTGGCAATTTGTTTATTATCATGTTTTACATTATTTTCATAGTCAACCATATCATATAACAAGAAAATCAACGAAGTATCTCCTTTTAGCTAACAATACAGTAGTTAATAAGAAACTTCTTTCTCAGCAAAGATCAGTCTTATCAGGAGTCCACTATCAATTGGTTATATGTCATTCCAATCTATTTTAATATTCTACCATAACTGTAGCTATTTGTCTACTAGGTCTAGTGATGCAAAATATCCAAACTTTATAATTTTGGCATTTATCTTTATTTCAATAATTAATTGCAATTTTTTTCTTATATTTTTTGTAATTAAAAGCTGCTGCTTCTTTTTTCTTTGTTAAAATTTATGGCAGATGAAATCTTCAGCAACCAGTATGTGCTAAATTATACTTATTTCAATTCTTGAACATTGAGCTAATTTAATGCTTGCATAATACTAATTTCATAGTTATTAAAGGCGTAAGGTGCACGGAGGTGCTAAGGGGTTCTGGAGTGTAGGCGCAGGCTCACGCCCGAGTGACATGAGGCACAAAAATAAAAAAATAATTGAAAAAAATTATAAATTTTATTATTAGACTACGAGTTAGGTGATATAATACTATAACTATTAAAACTCAAAACACACAAGCCATAAAAAAAAAACACTAGAAAAAAAATTAATTCAGATTTGAAATCCTAAACACAAGGCTGTTAGGCTTACTAAAGACTTGAAATCCTAAACATACAAAGATTCTAAGTTTACTAATACTGTATTTAACAAAATCTAATACTTATCAATTATGAATTATCATAGCAAAACACAATTATTCTTGTGCCTAAATTATGTTGTTCAAATGGTCTTTGTGGAGGCTAAAACAGATGTTTTATTTTTTCTAACTCTTTTTTTTTATTTTTTATTGTTTGTTTTGAAAATAATTAGATGTGGTAAGATTTACCAAAAGTTATTTTCAATTTATGATCAACGGTTCAAATTCCCCACACTAAAAACAAAAAAAGGAAATACAAATATTTAACTAATGTTACAAAGGCGTGCCTTGCCTTAGACTCAATGCGCGCGCCTTTGGATTTTCAAGGTTCTAAGGCTAGCGCCTGGTGCGCCTTTAACAACTATGACTAATTTACTGTCAATATAAAATTGCCAGCATTAATATTTTACTGTACTTCTAGGACTGAATTTTATTTCTATGATCACCTCTTTCTTTAATGATGTTCTCACTTGCAATAATTATTTCATTGATGTAGACATGAGTTTCAGTTTCAATTTTGTCCATTTCTTACAAAATTTGTTCTTTCCCTTCTTTATTGGACTCTGGGAAGCAACTGTCCTTATTGATATGGAGTTGTTATTTGGGTCTGACATGTTTGCACTAAAGCATTAGGCTTGAGTGATAAGGGAGTTGTTTGTTGTTTGACTTCATTGCACCTAAGCATTGTTGTGCCAGTGTTTCTGTTGTCATGAATTCTAGGACAAATTAATACTGTCAAGATACTAGTGTATGCTATTCTTTCTTAAGAAGTGGCATGTAATTTACTGCTATTGAAATGTGTAGATCTATGTTGCTTGTACTTGGGTACGCTGACACAGGTATATACCTAGAACTAGAAGTTCGATTTCCTATTTTTTAAAATTTAGGATATGTGACTATGGCTAAAAAATATCTAATATTAGGGTACGGATACGAGGATATATCCATATACATAAAAATGTAAATATTTTAATTTTTATATTTAATAGTTTAAGTTAAAATAGATCAAATTATAACATTAAATTGTTAAACAAAATAAAATTGGATAAAATATTTTAAATTACAAAATATAAGAAAATTTGAAAATCTTCATTTTGAATATTCTTCATATTCAAAAATGAATTTACCCATACAATATCCATTTAAAAAAAAAAAAACTAAAAAATTAATTATAATAATTTATTGCATCGAAAAAGGGAAAACTAATAGGGAAACTAAGTAGCATTAAGTGAGAAAAACCATCCTCTTCTCCTATTCTCTTCTTTAAAGAATAAAAATGATAATTAATTAAAAATTTGACAGCCAAGAATCTCATTTTCCTCTTATCTTATCTTTTCCTCTAGTACCTCTCCAAAGCCTAGTCATGAAGTATCGACCCTCCTCTCTCTCTCTCTTTATCTCTTTATTCTTTGTGTGTGTCTCTCAAGAGTCAACCTCTATAGTGTTTGAACAGCAGTATTCACTTTTAAAGTGAAAGATCTGGTACATATTTCATATCTATATTAGTATGATATCCAGAAGATACGGGTACTTCTTTAAAAATAAAGTGTCCAAGTAACATAAGTGTAGATACACACAATTGAATGCATATTTGAACACTCGTTAAATCAATGCAACTTCAATATGTTTGCATTCACTTGCAGTATTCACTTTTAAAATGAAGGATCTGGTATATATTTCATACTCATGCCAGTGTCATATCCCGAAGGCATGGGTACTTTTTCAAAAATGAAGTGTCCGAATAACATAAATGTAGATACACACAATTGAATGCATAGTTGAACGCTCGTTAAATCAATGCAACTTCAATATGTTTGCATATGTGGTCAACTGTTTCTAGCTTATGAAGCACTCTAAGTCAAGTGAAAACTTTGTCCTACCGCCTCAGTTTGGCTAATCCTTTATCACCTGCATGGTCCTTTTTGTTCTCACCACAATTAGGGGCATGTGGAGCAACAGGGGCACTGGCTAGCCCTTGCCCCTAAGTAATAGGATTTTGGCTCTTCCATAGGATGTTGGCTCTGCCAATTCCTATCAATGGTTCTCTAAATAACTGATCATATCATGTCGGTCTTGCCCATATTTTATTCTTTTTGGCTTTTCACTGTATTCTCTAGCTATAGCACCTTCAATTTACACCTAATCATAGATGACCCTGTTTATCACGAAAAAGGTCATGCAGAAACATGAGATGTTTCTATGGAAATATATTTTTCCTGATTCACATTTCACTTGTACTAATGACATGTCTCTGTAAATCTATGAATTCCTTATTATTTTCTTTTCGTGGTTTGCAATTTCGGACTCTTACTCCTGCATTTGCAACGTCTTGGTCCTGGTATGCATCTTAATATTTGCAGTCATTCTTGTAATCACCTTACAAGTACTTCCCTTGTTATTTTGAGGATGGGGCCAACATGGACAGATTAACTGCACTAGTGCCCTTGTCCTAGCTTCCTTGTTAGAAGGGGAAAAGATCATGAAGCATAATGTCCTTGAAATTAGTTTACGGATAGACAGCAATTTAGTTAACATGTCATGTTTATGTTGTAATGAACTTTTGTTCGCCTTGAACACGAAAGAAGATGTTCGCCTTGAACACGAAAGAAGAAAAAAGAATGAGCATGGCTTCATTTATGAGTGAAACAATATAACATCTAATTTTTCTGATCAATTACATGCAGGTCTACAACGCCCTCGGTGTTAGTTATGTTCGTGACGGGAAACTTGACAAAGGAATCAGCCAATTTGAAACTGCTGTAAAGCTTCAACCAGGATATGTTACAGCTTGGAACAACCTTGGTGATGCATATGAGAAGAAAAAAGACTTGAAATCTGCCCTCAGGGCATTTGAAGAAGTTCTACTTTTTGATCCTAACAATAAGGTGGCGAGGCCTCGGCGAGATGAATTGAAGGATCGTGTTCAAATGTATAAAGGAGTTCCTGTTAAATCCAAGGATAGATGATTTTATTGTCATAAGGTGGTAAAAAATTCTGTTTCCTTTTTCCTCATCTTAACCAGAAACTTTGACTCCTAGCCCAGGTATGAACTGTAAAATAAGCTTCCTTTCCATTGTCTTGATTTATAGTGATAATTCAGAACGATTGACTCAATATGTAGCATGTTGATGTGTGTTTGCAACATAATTCACATGAATGTCAATCAATGGGTGATTTGATTGGTATTTTCACTCGTGAAAATTGTGAGAGGTCTCGAGTTCGAGTGTCTCTACTACTATCTACCAATATTGATGGGAGTTTAACATTTTTATAGCGTGTACAATAAGATTATCCTATGCTGTGTAACCTACGACCTATTGGGTCTCTTTATAAAAAAAACATAATTTATGTGAATTTACTTTTCTTTTTTGAGAAAATATTAATCAATTGAAAATAATACCTGTAGTTTTTTTAAAGAAAATATTAATCAAAAGAAAATAATACTCATATTAATCAATCTGAGCCTACTTTTACAATCATTCTTCTCTTTTTCACAATTGGACTCTTTAGTGTGATCACATCTAACCTTTTGTTGTGACAGTAACACGTGACTGAATTAATCGCCGGAATGAAATTATATATATATATAACCCTCATTAACTAAATAAAAGAAATCATAACATTTTCATGCATCTTCAAATAAGGTGGCACCAAAGTTTAAATATCTTCTGATATGATATGTATTGCTCATTACGTAACGTTCAATTCTGATACCGATATGATACAGGATTACAGTATGAATATTTTTTTGCTAGTTATTTTTTTAAAATTTATGGTACCGACAAAGAATACTGTCCGATTCAATCTAATATTGTTATATCAATACGATACACAAAACCGTTATTTAAAACCCTGATGACTCGAATGGTAGGGTTCTTTGTTGTCACCCAGAATGAAAGAGGAGATCTCGTAGTTTTTGATATGTGAAAATATGTTGTTAGTTACATCAATTTGGATTTCAATTCAGAATTTTCCAGGGAAAGAAATTGGAATGTAATAATATCATTCATCCAAATTAATAGTTTAAGTCACACTTCCATATTTCATTTTTTTCAGGAGAATTCACCTTAAGGCCGCACGATATAGTTTATTTTTTGAATTTTTAAGAGATCAGTTGAATTTTTAAGCCAAGCAAAGAAAAAGAATTTTACAAAAATATCAACAAGCGGATACTTATTTACATTTTTACTGACGCTTAAAATTTTTTTTCAATTTTATCATAAATAACTTTTTAAAATTACAATAGTATCAAAATCTCAAAAACACTCTAAAATATACCACGATGGTATATCTTTAGCATAGCTTCGGTATACTTTAATGATATCTTAGTTCAATTTTCACCAAAAACCAATAAAACAACAAGAACAAGAACAAATCATTAAATAATAATAATAATAATAATAATAATAATAATAATAATAATAATAATAATAATAGAATTCAATCAAAATTCAAAACATCACAAAATCTCAAATAAACAGTTTTGTATACCTTTTGGAATACCTTGGGTATACCTTAGAGATATCTTGGGTATACCTTGAAATTTTTTAGGAATACGTCAGGAATATCTTGTGTATACTTTGTGTATACCTTGGGAATTCTCAATGAATTCTCTAGGAATAACTTAGACATATCTTGGGAATATTTCGGTATACCTTTGGAAATTTCATAGGAATATTTCAAGGATATTTTGGAAATTCCTTGAAAATTCTCTAAAAGAAATTTTTGGAATTACCTTGGATATATCTTAAGGATATGTCAGTATATTTTTAGAATATCTTAGTAATTTTTGTAAAAAAAAAAAAAACAAGAAGAATAAAAAAGAAATCAACAATAGACAAAAACTTAAAAAAAGTACCCAAATTGAAATTTAGAAAATTAACCAGCTTTCATTAGTTCAAGAAAAATACCCAAAGCCAAAAAGAAGAAAACTAGATATGAGTGTCTCGTCA
>CATIWF010174304.1:0-22527 GCA_949630135.1 Balakata baccata
CCGGATCAACAATGTCCCGTCTTGTTAATCCTATGACTAGGGATAATTTAGATATAAACATAATTACACATGATAGGAATCTCATTATCATGATCCCATCATGATTTCCTTCATGCTATGTTTCATATCATGGACTTTCATTAATTAGTTTAAGATCTATATCAATTCATATGCAAGTGAATACTAATATAATGAAAGAATGCCTTTATGAATGTGTACACTAAGTGCTTAAGGCGATTGCCTTTTGGGCACATCTCTAACAGAAAGACCCTTGTAGAATTACGAGTTCTATAACGCCCACCTATATAACAAGAATAATCCTATTACATAAGTGGAATGCCACATGGCTAACTAGATAAACCTGTCCAAAATAACACTTTTTAAAATTTCAATTATTTCCATTCAAAATTTTTACCATTTTAAATTTTTTTTATGCAATTTTAATTTTTAAATCACATATCAAATATATACATTACTTAATTATAAATGGTGAAATAATTTACATATAATTTATCAGTCATATATTTACTATTTACATATCTCACATATCAAAATTTTAAACATGTTTTTAATACATCGCAAAACATATTATCTAAACTTATATGCATGATGGAAATCAAAAACAAAAATACAACATAATTTTCCCACAAGCTGGTCTTAGTATCTCCTCTGATATAGACTTTGGCTTTTTCTCTTGATCAACTTGATTCTACAATCTATAGTCTACCAGCTTTAAACCATGCGTGCAGAGAACCCATATGTCAAGCCGTTTCCAACTTAGTAGTACATATAAGCATTAAAGTTATTACACACAGTCACATAAATGTATATCATAAAATTAATCACAATAATACATTATATATGTCGTAAAAGAATTGAATATTCCAATATAAATTAACACATAATTCAATTATTCATTTGACTTACTATATTAAGAGCACATAACTTATACCATTTCAACTCATATAGACAATTCACATGTTTTCTATATCATTTAATTAATGTTCATATTCTATTTTAGATTAATTAGCCCAAATCTTATTCCCGGACTATCCAGATACGGGATGTGGAATAGGGACGCTCTACGAGCTTAGGCTACCCTATTCACCATAATTTTCAGTCAAAAGCGCTCCACGAGCATAGGCCAGCTTGTCTGAGCATAACATTACCTGTATACAAATAGGAAGAGGAGTGTTCCATAAGCCTAGGTCACCTTGTTCACTATTTATTTACTAAAATCTCAGTCAAGTGTGCTCCACAAACTTAGGCCAGCTTGATTGTACAAAACATTATATATATAATTAGGAATAGAAGCACTCCACGAGCCTTGGCCATCTTGTTCCTTAGAACCATATTTAAATCAATGTCATAGCTTCCTCCCTAATTGTGCACCATCTATCCCAATTATAGTTCACAGGTAGAGTAATGGACAATTAATACCATAAATCATTTATTTCCATGAGTGCATATGCCATAATCAATATACAACTTTATTTTTACACGCCAACTTATGTGTTCATTATATAGGACTGCTAGATTCAACATTTAAAGACTCCAAGTTCATCGTTTAGATCTTCTAGGTGCATCTTACATTATTATGTGTTCTCCTAGATGGCAGTGTAACATTTTAGGACTATTCTCCCCATAACATTTCCTATACTTGTCCAATTTATATGATTTATATTTCTAATTAGATTTACATATGAGACTATAACATATTACAATTTCAGATTTTTTACAGCATTACACAATTTTTGGTGCTATGTCAAAGTTTGTTCTATATTCTGCCCTTAGGCAGTTCTGAGATACTATCTTTAAAACTTCACTTCTTTGAACATGTAGATTATATTATTATGAAACCTTATATTCAATTATAATGGATAATATAGAATAGATTTCATGCATCATTTTTACATTTCGGTCTCTAGGGTCCATAACTAATAGGAACAATGTAACTGGTCCAACATAGGGTAACAATTGACTAGTGTCCATTGTTATGATCATTACTCAAAAAATACACAACATTTTAAGGTATGGTTTTCATACAGGTTTAGTTAAGACACAGATAAAACTTTTATGTTTTTCACTTTAATTAATTTGGCCTACAAATAGTTGAAAAATGAATACAAAATTACTAGAGCTGCATAAGTGCCAGAAGCTGCTCAATTAAAGGATAATTATGATTCATTTCATAATAACTCAACATACATAAGAGTAATTTATACGACATTTAGTAGATAACTAGAGCACACATAGAGCTTTAACTTTTATATTTTGAGCTTCCATCAATTGGGAACTTAAAATAATCGAAACAAGCCAACAAGATGAGGCATCCCATTGATACCTCTTTAGGAACCGGTCTCAATCAATTATACATATCTCTTTCTATAGACTAAGTCTTGCAAAATTATTTATATAGCCATAAAACTTAAGATACAAATCTACAACTTGCATGTTTTAATACTTCTCCAAAATCAGTCTCTATAGCATCTAAATCAGGACACCACACACAGTCACAATACAACCCTAATAACTCCAAATAGTACTAGAACAATGGAGAGAAGATTACTTACTAAGAACAATTTAATTTGAAGTGGTCTTAATGATTTGGTAGAAAGATGGAGAATTTGGGGCTATTGTTGAGGAAGGAGAAAGAGTGGAGAAGAATTGAGAGAAAAATGTAGAAATTGGCTTTTTATAGCCAAAAAGTTTTCCTCCACCGCCTTACCCATTTCTTTTTTACCTTCTTTTTTTTTAATTTTTTAAATTTCTTTAATTTTTTATTCTTTAATTTTTCTTATTTTTATTTATTTATTTATATTTTATTATTATTATTTCAATATTTTTATATATATATCTAATTCTACTAGTCTTTATTAAAATGCAATTTAATCATGTAGTCTAATATAATCAAATTAACACTGTCAATCATTTTAATTTATTTTAATTTCTAATTTAATTATTTATTCAATTTTATTCCTAATGTCTTTCACATGGCTTTTTTGTATATTACTCACACACTTATTCTAACTAGGCCTTAATTAGCAGGTGTTACAAGTTCAACCAACTTTGAGGCAACAAGTGAGACAAGCTCTATGGCAAGACCAGAAGTTGTGATGGCTATAATTGAGGCTGTGAAAAAGGGGGAAAGATTCGAATATGTAATTGAACGAGATAGAAGTCTAAGCTGTAAAGGTAGATTATGTGTGCCAAAAGTTAGTGAATTGAAGCAAACTATTTTGAAAGAAGCACACAATACAATTTACTCTATGCACCAAGGAAGCAACAAAATGTATAAAGATTTAAAAAATCACTATTTGTGGCTAGGAATGAAGAAGAATATTGTTGATTATATTACTGGATACTTGACATGCCAACAAGTGAAAGCAGAACATCAAGTACCATCATGTTATCACAGCCTATTGCTATACCAGAATGGAAGTGAGAAAGGAAAACGATGGATTTTGTATTTGGTTTGCCTTAAATGCAGAGGAAACATGATGCAATATGGGTAATTATTGATAGGCTAACCAAATAGGGTCACTTCTTGCTAGTCCGAATGGATTATCCATTGAATCGACTAGTAGAAATATATGTCAATGAGATAATTCAATTGCATGGAGTGCCAGTATCTATTATTTATGATCGAGATCCATGGTTTACATCACAATTTTTGAAAAGTTTGCAGCAAGCATTGGGAACTTGACTCACCTTTAGCACAACTTTTTACCCACAAACAAATGGACAGTCAGAACGAGTTGTTTAATTATTGGAAGACATGCTTAGAAGCTATGTAATTGACTTTGAAGGTAACTAGGATAAACATTTGCTATTGATATAATTTGCACACAACAATAGCTATCAAGCTAGTCTTGACATGGCACCATATAAAGTCTTGTATGGAAGGAGATGTAGGATACCTTTATGTTGGAAAAAACGTAGTGAGAGGAAGCTAGTAGGTCTAGAATTGGTGCAGTAGACTAAGAAAAAGGTGAGATTAATTAAAGATAGATTGAAGGCTGCGACTGATCGGCAAAAATCTTACGTTGATTTGAAAAGAAGAGATATAGAATATGCTATCAGAGACAAGATATTTTTGAAAGTTTCACCATACAAGAAAGTTCTTCAGTTTGGCAGGAAAGGCAAATTGAGCACTAGATTTCTTGGACCATACGAAATACTTGAATGTGTGGCCAGGTGGCTTACAGATTGGCTTTACCTTTGGAATTGGATATGATCCACAATGTATTTCATGTATCATTGTTGAGAAGATACAGATCGGACCCAACACATGTAATACCTGTGGAATCTATGGAGGTATAACAAGATTTAATGTATGAAGAAGAGCTTATGGCAATTCTATCTAAGGAAGTCAAGGAACTACATAACAAAAAGGTGTCTTTCGTGAAAATTCTTTAGCTCAATTATGTAGTGGAAGAAGCCACTTGGAAAGTGAGGAAATGATGAAGGCTCAATATCCTTAGTAATTCAACTCTACCCAATTAGGTAAATTTCGAGGATAAAATTCTCTTAAGGGGGAGAGAGTTATAATGTTCGACTATTTAGGCCACAATCGAGCGTGGCCATAGTCGAGCATGCCGGCTCAATTTGAGTTTAAATTTGGACTGACGGAAAAATGATAAATTATAAGGGAAAAATAATAAATTCTTTATAACATTTTTATTACTATAAGTTAACTTTCATTTCCAATTGGTTTCATACCAATCCAATTAGTATAACAAAAGTTATGATAAAGTGTGTCAAGACTGTTCCAGTGACTTTGTAATAGGGCATCTCTTGTAGTTAATACAAATTAATTAATTACCTAACCATATGGAATCATGCTCATGTCCAAAATTTTCAGACCTTAAATAATTTCATAAACCTCAACATTTCATACCAATTTAGCATAAAACTTTAAAGGCTACAATTTAACACACATACAAACATTGCAAATCACATACACAATATACAATTTCATAGTCATATGGCATGTAAGATTTTTATCAAAAAAGTATATACCTAAATAGCCCCAATTCTCCTCATTTTCTTTTCTTTTCTTCACTTGTTAGGTGGCTTTTTCCTTTCCTTTATCCAATTCTCTTTTTTCCTTTCCTTTGCTCACTTGTTTGGCCTTAACATAGTAAACAATATTTCTTTCAATGTCACATTCAATCAATGCTTATGAATGAATTATATTTAGTGTTCCTAATGCTTTTCTTTGTCTTTCTACATCTTTGTTTCTTTACCTCATTTATGTTCATTATAATCAATAGCCATCCACTCCATTCATTACAAACAAAACAGCCCTATTTGTTCCATAGTCTTTTCCTTAACATTCACTATCTTTAAGTCATCCATCAACCATCAATCACTTCTAAACATCTCGCCCTTTAATTCTCCTTCATTAGGCAGCCCTGTAATCATTCATATAAGTCTTTTTTTTTTCAAGCTACAAAATCATCATTCACAACTACCAAAGGATCAATTCCACCATTTTTCAACAAAACAACACTTCATAACACAAATTTACATAACCTCCAAATAACCCTTATCTACCAATTCCAAACACAACAATCATCCACATGGGTCTCAAATAGATGGAAAAAGGTTGAATTAAAGGACGAAACATAATAAACACTAGAGCATGTGGCTAAGTTTGTATCCCAGTGTGGAGAGGCAGGTGCTTATGACATGTGGAAATTGCAGTTGTTCATCAATTCCTTGACCTAATCAGCCTTTACTTAAGAAGAAAAAACTTACCTTGATTGTAACACCTTCGACTTTCCCACATGCATTATTACACGCATTTCATTTGGACATATTCATTTTTTTTAATAAATGTCATTTACATGAAACACGTGCATACATATGGATTTTGGCAAGAATGTGTTCACGAGGTAGACTTGCCATGGGTCGGCTTATCGCAATAGGAATAAGTCTCACGTGTCAAGTTATAATTTAAATGACACAAGGTATTGAAAATGAAATCAAATAAAATGATCAATTTGAAATAAATAAAATTTGGCATAGTTAAATTAATTAAAGTAAACTATGTGATCATATTATTTGATTAGATAGTATTTTTGGTATTGACTAGGTACATGTAAATATGTAGAGGAAATAATAATTAATTAACTAATTAAATTATTTAATTAATTAACTAAATGATAGAAAAAAATAAAAATAAAAATAAAAAAAAGAAAGGGAAATGGGACAAAGTGTGAGACGGTTGAAATTCTTTTCTTTCTTTAAGTTCAATTGAGCTCATCTTCTTCTTCTCCATTTCCTTCTTCATTTTCTTCTAATTTCAAGCCCTAAACTCCATCATCTGGCCATTAGTAAGCTAATTCTCCTCTCTTGTGTTGTTAATTTTGAGTTAAGAAATTAGTTAAGCTAGGTCTATAAAGGTACAAGCAATACAGCATAGCTTTTGATTATGTTTTAAGGGCAACGAGTTGGCCTCCATTTTCTTCACGTTAGAGACCGAATCTAAAGAAACTCCAAACACCAAACTTGTAGCTTTATGTCTTAGATTTATGGCTATATAAATAGTTTTTCATGATTTGGTGTCTATGGAACGATATTAGCATGTGACTGAGACTGGTTCGGTCGTGGAACCTAGCTAAATCACCTACTGTCTTGATTATTTTTCTATATGAAAAATTTTGTATTTGAGGAAACTCAAAACACAAAAGTTGTATTCCTTTGTGTTATCTAGCTGTATACGAAATTGCATGATCAGATTATAGGTGTATGTTGAGTTATGGTCAAGAGAGATATGTCTGTTCTATATTTGAGCTGCCTGCTTAGTGTCCTATGTAGGTCTAGTCAGTTGTTTTTATCATTTTGAGCACCTTATAGACATAATATGTAACACCTTATATCTATGGATATCACCTATACTTATATCATGTTATCGTGTATTGCATAAAATAAGACATAGTCCTATTATAATAAGGGATATTTTTTTTGAATCATATATCAATATCACTTTGTAGCATTTAGCAATTAAGCAAAGCAAAACAACTTGACTATATATGTAATATATATATCACATCACTGCGTATTCACTATATTATACGTATACAGACATACAGTCCAAAAAACAAAAGGCATGTCCCTATACATATGTGAAATGCAAGGAGAGAGATTGGTAAGGCTCGGCCGATGACCTGTGATCCATGTCTTCTATATAGTATGCACCTCCAAAATGAGCTAATTACTCGACGCTTCCTAAAAAATGATACAATTTGATGAGTTGCAACTCAATGAGAATAATCATCAAAAGCTTTATAAAGTACTAAGTCAGTCGCAATTACAAGTAGCAATCGTCGTTTGTACACATTTTGCTTGTCATTCTACTTATCAATATCATATGAATATAAATAATATTAATTCATATAAACATTTCATTTGCTTATGCTTATGTCATTTTCTTATTGTTGTGACCAAGCTAAACAAACACTGTCCCGGGTTTCTATGTGAACATTTGCATTTGCTAGCTAGCTTGATCATTTGTAATATTTGCACATTTGTTAGGCCATAGGCCTTTTCTTTTGCTTTTGAACATTTGTTTGGGCCATAGGCCTCTTCTTTTGCGTTTCAATGCTATTAGCTAGTCACAACGCCTTTTAAGTCCATATGCATATGCATTTGCAACAATCAGTATACATTTTAGTCAACTTTTGCCTTATACAAAGAAAACCTATACATGTAATCCAAACATGTGCTTTACATTCAATACAATCTCATTGACCATATCATAGCAATCATGTAATTCAAATAAAGCAAATCAAGTCACATTACACGTACCACGTACCAAAGAAATTGTTTGATAATTAAACTCACATTTTCTTTTGATATTGAGCTTTTAACGTACTATCTTTCGCTTCCTTAGGGGTCTCCAATATCATGTGAGCCTAATTGCATGTATACTTGGTTAATTGGTAGCTAAATAAACTTGTGAAACTTAAACAAATTGAAATATGTATAATATGGATCACTAACTAGGGTTTGGTATAATAGCGGTGTGACCTTCATGTGTTTAGTAGCTTATAACTTTTTCAATACTAGTCCAATTTGTATGATTCTTATTTCTAATTAAAGCTAACATATAGATATAAATTTCATAAGAATCAGACCATTTTTGAATATTTTATGCAATTTATAAACATGTTCTATTCTCTGTCCTATTTTTGACCTTAGGCAGTTTTGGGATACCATATTAGCTTCTTCATATCTTACAACATGTAAGTCATATTTGTATGAAACTTTGTATGAACATAGATATGTTAAAATAAACATTTTTGATGTTGACAACTTTAATCCATTATGTCTCTAAAGTCCTCATATGGTAGGGCAATTGTGATTGGTCAGAAACAGGGCTGGCATCCGGACTAGTCTGACCTATGAAGGCCATAACTCACAACATACACAACATATGTAGGTGAAATTTGTGACAATTTAGCTAAGACATGTACCTATAACTGCATGCTATGACCATTTATAGATTATGTCTCTAAGGAGCTTAAAATTTGCAAACAACTGACTGGACCTGCCCAGGACACTAAGTAGGCAGCTCAAATATGAAACAGACATGACTCTCTTGCCCATAACTCAACATCCGCCCATAATCGGGTCCTAACATTTTGTATACAACTTGATAGAATATATCTACAACTTTCATGTTTTAAGTTTCCTCAAATATAGACTCTATCATGTAGAAAAATAACTAAAACAGTAAGTGATTCAGCTAGGTTCCTCAATTGAACCAGTTCCAGTCCGATGCCAATATCTTTCCATAGAGACCAAATCATGCAAAGCTATTTATGTAGCCATAAATCTAAGACATAAAGCTACAAGTGTTATGTTTAACACCTTTCCAGAATCAGTCTCTATGGCTTTCAAAATCGAGTTGCAATACACTGCTTGTGACAGACCCTAATCAGTCATAATGAACACTTAAAGAAGAAGAGATGATTACTTACCAAGAACAAACTTTCAAGGGCTGAATTTACAGCAAAACTTAAGTGAAATAATGAAGAAAAAAAGGCTCTTATGGGAGAAGAAGAAGAAGAAGAAGAAGAAGAAGAAATGGGCTGGGGAGAAATGGCTCTTCAAATCGTGTGAAAAGGTAGAATAGGGAGCAATGGATAAGCCAAAGTTGCCTTGCCTTATCCTTTCTTCCATTTTCTTTTTTTTTATATTTTTTTTAACTTTTCTGATTTTTCAATATTTATTTATTTATTTTATTTATTTATTCATTTTTATTATTTTCTCTACATATTTATATGTACATTGTGGCAAAAATACTATCTAGTCAAATTGTCCAATCAAAATAATTTAACTATGCCAAATTTCATTTATTTCAATTGTAATCATTTTTAATATCTTTTATCCTTATTTGAATTATAACTAGACATATACGACTTGCTCCTATTGTGATAAATCGACTCCTAGCAAGTCTATCTCATGAATATGTTCACGCTAAAATTCCCATGCATGCGTGTGTTTTATGTGAATGACATTTATAAAATGTACATGTTCAAATGAAATGTTTGTGATAATGCATGTATGGACAGTCGAGGGTGTTACATAATATGTAAATGGTAAAAACATGAAAGTTATAGGTACATGTCTTATATAAATTTTGGCACAAATAACACCTCAATATGTTATGTATTTTGTGAGTTATGGTCTCCAAAATTTAGACTGGTTGGATGCTAACCCTGTTCTTGACTAGTCAAAAGTACCCTACCATATGAGGACCTTAGAGGCAAAATAGATGAACGTTGTCAATATGAAAAATGTTATATTTTAACTATATAAGTGTATAGAAAGTTTTATAAAAATATAGCTTGCACATTGTGAGATATGAAGAAGCAAAGTTGGTGTCCCAAAACTGCCTAAGGGCATAAATAGGGCAGAAAATAGAACATGGATTGAAATTGCTCCAAACATTACACAATGCCCCAATTGCTCTGAATTCGTAATATGTTATATATTTAATGTTATCTTTAATAAGAAACAAGAATCATATAAATTAGACTAGTATAGAAAAAGTTATAAGCTGCCGAACACATGAAGGTCACACTGCCATAATACCAAACCTTAGTTAGTGGTCCATATTATGTATATTTCAATTTAAGTTTCACTAAGTTTATTTAGCTACCAATTGACCAAGTATACATTAAATTAGGCTCATAGCATATTGGGGACCCCCAAGGAAGTGAGAGACAATGAGTTAGAAGTTCAATATCAAAAGAAAATGTGAGTTTAATTATCAAATGACTTCTCTAATATGTGTGATTATTACGTGCTATGTGTAATGTGATTTGATTTTCTTTATTTAAATTACATAGTTGGTATGATATGGCCAATGAGTCTGTGTTGAATGTGAAGTACATGTTTGTATTACATGTATAGGTTTTCTTTGTACAAGGCAAATATTGACTGAAATGTATAATAGTTGATGTAAAAGCATTTATTGTTGCAAATGCATTTATTGTTGCAAATGCATATGCATATGGAGTTAAAAGGCGTTGTGACAAGCTAAATGGCATTGTAAAGCAAAAGAAGAGGCCTATGGTCCAAACAAATGTTCAAAAGCAAAAGAAAAGGCCTATGGCCTAACAAATGTACAAACCTTACAAATGATCAAGCTAGCTAGCAAATGCAAATATTTACAAGGAAACCCGGGACAGTGTCTGTTTAGCCTGGTCACAACAAAGAGAAAATGACATAAGCATAAGCAAATGAAATGTTTATATGATTTAATATTATTTATATTCATATGATATTGATAAATAGAATGATATGATATGTAAAATGCATATGAATGGAAATTATTACTCGTGATTGTAAATTGCTAGGTACTTTAGAAAACTTTTGATGGTTATTCTCAATGAGTTGCAACTCACCAAATTGCATCATTTTTCAGGCAAATAAGAGTAATTAGCTTATTTTGAGGGTGCATACCACATAGAAGACATAGATCACAGGTCACCGGCTGAGCCTCACAAATCTTTCTCCTTGCATTTCACATATGTATAAGGACATGTCTTTTATATTTTGGACTGTATGTCTGTATATGTATAATATAGTAAATACGTGGTGATGTGATATATATATATATAGTCAAGTTGTTATATTTTGCTGAATTGTTAAAAGCTACAAAGTGATACTATTATATGATTCAAAAAAATTATCCCTCACTATAAATAGGATATTGTCTTATTTTCATGATGTGATATATATATATATATATATATATATATAGTCAAGCTGTTATGCTTTGCTGAATTGTTAAAAGCTATAAAGTGATACTATTATATAATTTAAAAAAATTATCCCTCACTATAAATAGGATACTGTCTTATTTTCATGTAATACACGATAATATGATAGTAGTATAAGTGATATCCTTAGGTATAAGGTGTTACATTGATGGTTCCCTAAGGTAGGCCAAAATTCCCCTTATTTCCACTTCTTTTTTCTCTTCTATCTTTCCTTTTTTCTTTCTTCCTAGCTTCCTATGGTAGAAACCCTTAATCAGTTGTCTTTTCTCTCTTTAAACCTAGCTTTTTTTCTCTCCTTTAGAAGCTTGATTAATTAAGAAATGGAGGGTTAGTACTTAGAGAGGAGGTGGACGGCTAAGAAGGGAAGAAGATGGAGAATATGGTGGTGATTAGTGTAAGAATATGAAATTCTTATCATTTTTTGACTTTTATACTAGATGGTGCTTTGTAGGTCCCATAGATTAACTTAATCCTTTTTCATATTGGTTCATTAGTTTAATTAATCTTAATTAATTTTTAATTATGAGAAATTCCTCTTTTGCCACAAAGTTTTCTCTTCCTTACAAAGTTTCCCCCACAAATTTGATAATACTAATTTTTGTCCTTAGGTGATTTAGATTTTTTTCCTAATTCTTGCACCAATCTTTTAATTTCCAAATAATAATATCCCTATTTATTTTTCCTTATAATTTGTCATTTTTATGGGTCTAAATTTAGACTCGGATCGGACCGTTGCGTCCATTTACAGCCACACGCGATTGGAGCCTAAATCTCCAGAGGTTACAACTTTCATATATATATATATGCTAAAAATGAATGCATGTGAAAAGTGAGACCTAACAATTAAAGATAAAATCTTCTAGTTAATATTAAGTTGACAAATGAAATAATTTATGAAATTATATAATGGCTCTCCACTATGCAAGATTATAAAAGATTTTTATTATTATATTATTGGCTTTGAAAATATAGAGATAATATAAATTCATTAGAGATATCTTTAATAATTTTGAGTATGAGATGTTGTGTGTGAGTGTATATATATATATATATATGCTGAAAATGAATGCATGTGAAAAGTGAGACCTAATAATTAAAGATAAAATCTTCTAACTAATATTAAGTTAACAAATGAAATAATTTATGAAATTATATCATGGCTCTCCACTATGCAAGATTATAAAAGATTTTAATTATTATATTATTGGCTTTGAAAATATAGAGATAATATAAATTCATTAGAGATATCTTTAATAATTTTGAGTATGAGATGTTATGTATATATGTGTGTGTGTGTGTGTGTTTATTAACTTGAGAGAATTAATGAAATATATATATATATATATATATATATATACATTTATTGAGTAGTGGGTCGAACTTAACGAAGTATAATGAGCCAAAAATGACATATGAACCTGAGGTCTAATGTACTTGGAGTTGAAAGAACTAGATTGGATAATGCATGAGTGTTGGGTTTTGAGGATGTATTTGTTAGAGAGGTGCTCTAAAGGCAATCACCTTTAGCACTTAGTATACTAATTCATTTTATATGAATAAAAGGCTATAATACCCAACAATTAGGGCTCAGTTATTTTATATGTGACATGATAAATGGAAGGGGTATTTTGATAATTTAAAGTAAGAATTTAATACATATGTATAGATGAATTAGCTTTGGAAATATATGAGAGATGTATTGTGGATATATATAAGGTATATGTGACATGATAAAGAGTATAATAATTTGATTTAAGATGATACAATTGAGTTAATAGATGAAGGAAGGGCAAATGGATGGTGTATTAGAGGTATATAAAAGTATATTTAAAGTATATATGGGATATATTATGGGATATATTAGTCAACTTTGACTTTGGTTTGAAGAGAGGGATGAAATAAATGAAGAAAATGGGAAAATGCATGATTCACACATATGAACATTGTGGTCAAAGATAAGCATTGATTGCTTTTACTATAGACATTTATAATAACGAAGGTTTTGTTCATGACCATGAAAGCTCTTTCACTAGTATAGAAAAAGATCTTTTGTGGCTATTATTTTTAACCTTTTGTGACAGTTATAGGAGTGCTACAAAGAAGGAGTCGCAAATGCTAACTTGACTTTTTGTTACTGTTGGCAATAGCAGCAAAAAGTTGGACCAAATATGACCCTTTTTCTACAAGTCTATCACATTTGATTAACCAATTGTGACAGACTTTGCAAAACCTATCACATTAGGTTTGAACCAAATGTAGCATGCTTACAAAAAAAGAGTCACATTTGATATACCAATTGCGATAGGCTTATATAAGAGTCACATTTGGTTTAAACTAAATACGACATGCTTTTCATAAAACAACAGCAAAAAAATTTTTTTTTTTCAATTTTCAAATTTATATATGCATTATACAATTAATTATGAGCAAAAACCTGTAATATTTACCATTCACTAGGCTTTTCCCATATAAAAAACATGTAAAACCTCAAATATTTATATGCATATTATAATTATAATGCACAAGCCATAATAGGCTTTTTGCAATATTATTCAAAATATTAAGTTTAGAAGCCATGTAAGAACGCAATATGATCTAAATTTCAAAAACAATTCATAAATACTCAATTAATATTCTTATACAATCTAAGAGTTCACAAATTTATTTACAATCACTTTAAAAGAAATTCGACCATGTTTGTCAAATTTCATCTGTGTTCTCTTAACTATATGATTTGCCTTTAAAAGCCTACAAACAAATTAAACACACTTAGGAAAATATAGAATTACAATAGTTACTTATCATACTTTAACTAAATTAAATTGCAAAGCTAATATTAGAAATAATATACCTTTTGCAATGTAATCTCCATGCATGTACCTCATTACGTAGTATCCATAATATATGTGATCTCAATTTGACTAAAAATATTAGTAGTTATTTGATTATTTTTAATTATTATTTTTAGAAAATTTTTTTGTTTGATAAATTCTTATATTATGTATTTTATTTTCTTAATTTATTTTTATACATAATCTCAATTTTGATAAAAATATTAGTAGTTATTTGATTATTTTTAATTATTATTTTTAGGAAATTTTTTTGTCTAATAAATTCTTATATTTTGTATTTTATTTTTTAATTTATTTTCATACATGATCTCAATTTGACTAAAAATATTAGTAGTTATTTGATTATTTTTAATAATAATTTTTAGCAAATTTTTTTGTTTGATAAATTCTTATATTTTGTATTTTATTTTTTTAATTTATTTTTATCATATAATCTCAATTTAACTAAAAATATTAGTAGTTATTAGTATTTATTTGATTATTTTTAGGCAATTTTTTTGTCTAATAAATTCTTATATTTTATATTTTATTTTTTTAATTTATTTTAATTATAATATTAGTATTTATTTTTGTATTCCAATTTTTTTTTTATTGATTGTATGAATTTAAAAAAAAAAATAAGAGAATTTTCAAAGAAAAAACATATCCAATATCTCTAAGAATGACCTTTGGTTTGCCTAATAAGTTACCTTAGGTCCAAAGGTAAGTATCTAATCCATATTAGTTGCATTCTCATGCAACTATCTAATATGGTGATACCAACTATTGATGTGTGCACCTACTTTGGGCTATCAACTCTTAATGTGTCTATATCTCATATACACTACCTAACTTCGTCTCTATCTACATTAACCTTGGATTTGCCCAATAAGTTAATGCATCTAGTTAAAGTCAGCTCATTAATCATGAAATCATATTTCTATAGTTTGAACATACTCTTGTAGAGCAGGCTTGGGTTTGCCTAATAACCCTAACTCTAAAAAACTCTCGTTCTTAACATATTAATGGAAGACATTAGCTTTAATATTAATTAAGCGAGGAATTTTTCTTAATTAATCTCATCATATTATTTTAGCATGCATTTATATGTCATACATTCATTACATAGATATATAAAGATAGTTATACTAACTATATGGCATGATTATGGATATACTAATGTCAATCGCTTGTGCCAAAAAGAGATTGACTATGTCTTACCTAGGTATATGTATGAATTACAACCCAAAAATAGAAATCAAATTCATATTTCTAAGTCTTCTTGCTTATAACACCAACTCCTTTGCTTCTTGCTCCTTTGCATCTCTATTCTATCTTAATCTTATGCAATCTAATTACATATTTCATAATAGAAAACTTCAATTTACACTTGAAGAGAGTGAGATGAGAAAAGAAATACATTTGAGGGGAGTGAGATGAGAAAGAAATACATTTGAGGGGAGTGAGTTGAGAAAGAAATACATTTGAGGGGAGTGAGATGAGAAAGAAATAGAGGCTGAGACACATAGGCCCTATTTACCATAAAACAAAAATTAATCATGCATGCTCAATCACATTGGGCCTAAGTCAATAATCATCCATCATGCCTTTCATACATCCCAAGCATGCATTTTGTAATGCATAAAATAAAGATAAATAAGCTAGTGGGAATTTTGGATTCCAAATTTGAAAAACGGCTTCAACACTTAAAACCGAAAATTGCCTACTTATATTGTTTCGGTTAATTCAATTTTATACCACATTTTAATAAGGAAATCAATATTTAATCAAATTAATTAAATTCCATATTTCCAAAAATTAATTCAAAATTAATCCATCTTAAAATTAAGTTATTATAATGTCAAAAATTAAACAATTTAATTTTAACATACATATATTTTTCTCGTCATACTAGATATTAATCTACTCAACTTAAATTAATTCAATATTAATTTCCGAAACTTCCCAAAATTTTCATAACCTTTCATCATTCTAAGCATCTTTAGGTCAGCTCAAGCCTATCAAATTAACTTTGGCACAAGCCAAAATCGTCAAGACAAGCGAACCGTCACACTAGATACTTAAAACGACTCATTTACTATCTAGAATTAATTTGGAAATTTAAATTTTAGTAAAACAATTTTGGTATGCATTTAACATCAAAATAAAATATTGAATATCACATAAAAATTATTTTAAGGTATTGGAACTGTAATGAACACATACAAAAAGATCAAACAAAATAATCCCACTAGGTGCACTAAAATAGTCTCGTTTAGATGTTTGATTGTAAAATTAATTTAAATGACTTTTAATTAATTATTTGATCCTTTTAAAGGCTTAAATATATTCTCAGTATATTTAAATAATTTTTTTATAATCAAATTATAAAAAAATTATGAACAACTCTATCAATTATACCAAATAATACCACAGTTCATCAAAATGTAGTTTTCGGTAATTTTTGTAATAAATTTGAAATTAATTATTTGAATCACATTGAAACAATTTTTCAATCAAAATAATTATTCACAATCATCTCATGATCAGATTATAGAACGAAAAAAATTTAAAAGGAATTTTACAAATTAATTTCAAGTTTTTAAACCTATTTAACCAAAAATGTCAAAACTGTGCAATCCAATTGCACTTTTAATCAAAATTAATTTTAATGGACACAAGGGAGCTCTTATACTAATGAAGGGTTTTAAAGATGTATCACATACAAAATAATACAGTGGAAATTAAAAATTTTCAAAACCCGGACAATAGGATTCAACTTATGCCATTAAAACTAATTGATAAAATACATAGTTAGAAATTGTACCTTTAATTTCTTGAACTAATTCTTCGAATTTCCTTCTTGTTGAGTTGTCGCAAACTATAACAATCTAATCTAGAATCTTCACTAATGTTGATCCATGCGGAAAGGAAGAATGAAATTTCAAAGGTTATGCCTTGAATACTCTTTATATGCTAGCAAAAAATAGTGTTCTTGAGAAAAAAATAAGAAAATTATCAAATAAAATTCTATGGAGACTATCAGTATTTTCTGATGTAAAAATACTATTTATAAGCGTTTCTAAATACCCTAGTGTTGAGCAAATTACCAAAAAGGGATTAGAAGGCCAATTTGCTGGCACCTGCTTTTAGAAATTTAGCTCCTTTCTCACTGCTTTATTTTTTAAAAAGGGTTCCACTCATGTTTGTTTGTCGACATCATGATTGTTGCATCATTCTTCTTTTATATGTTGACAACAACATTCTCATAGGGAATGATTCTTCTCTTTTATTCGATTTCGAAGCTTGGCAACCAATTTTTCTCTTTCATCCACCGCATTACTTTCTCGGCATAGAGGTATCTCGCTCCACCTTTAGAATTTGTCTAGCAGAAGAGAATAAATATTAATATATATAACATATACACATTTCTCCAATAAGAACTTTTCTCTTTAATAAAGAGGGAAAGGTATACTTCAGGATCTCCTACTTCATATCTTCCCTTAAAACCTTAATCCATTACTGGCTATTACGGGCCCGTGAGCCCCCGAGTAATTTTCTCAAAAAATTTTTTCATGATCCCATCACGAACAGACCCTAAATAATTCTATCATAATTTTAGATCCCATCAAAGGCCATTTTACTCATTATTCACAATTCTAATGCGTGTGACTCATTAGGTTCACGATTATATTAGCCACCCAAATTAACAATTAATTCAGGCAAGTCATAAGTGGTATTTGGCAACACATCATGACCTATAATTGACTGGAAAGTTAGTGATTTGATTTCAAACCTTTCCATAGACAATAATTTGTGCAATTCGTTCTTTCACCATCCTATACCCCATTCAGTTTAGAGCATAGACTATATGTCAGCTCGCGCTAGACTAACTACGTCACACCTAGCTCAAGTGATGTTACTAGGACTCATTGCTCAATTAGACATGTCACTAAAGACCATCTTCATGACATTTCCACTCTAGCTAGAGATTCTTGAGTAATGATCTCGACAAAAGGCCATGGGTATACACTCCCTCTATTAGGAGCAGTGAATCCTTTATTGGCTACCCAATTACCTTCAAATACCTCAAGCTATACCCAATCACCACCCTATGAGTGACCTCTGTAAGGCAACAAGGAATGTAATCAAAACACAAAATCAGTATCCAAGATATCTTTGAGTACCTAAAGTCTAATGATACTTGAACCATTACTATGATGAGACTATCATTGACATTTGAATAGATAATCCATATAATTGTCTCATAGCAGGTCATCCATTGTATTTGACTACTCCTAGCAAGCATCCACATGTTAACTTTGAACATCTCATGCTCATAGCTTATGAGATCTACTACTTGATCTAGTCAAGAAGTATAACATGTGCTAGTCCATCCGGATCAACAATGTCCCATCTTGTTGATCTATGACTAGGGATAATTTAGATACTAACATAATGACACATGATAGGAATCTCATTATCATGATCTCATCATAATTTCCTTCATGCTATGTTATGTATCAAGACTTCATTAATTGATTTAAGATCACTATCAATTCATATATCAAATGAACATCAAATTAATGAAAAAATGTTGTTATGAATGTGTATACTAAGTGCCTAAGGCGATTGCCCTTTGCACACATTTCTAACACTGGATACGGGGTGTGAAGTAGGCGAACACCCAGACCAGGGCTAGACATCTTACTCATTCTGTATATAAGGTATGAAATAGGCATACCTAGACTAGGGCTAGACATCCTACTCATCCACTATAGATGTGTGCTCATTTGAACTCCCTCAAGTCAAGCGTGCTCACTCAAATATGAGCTCAGCTAACTTGATTGAGTATAATTGGCATGAGTACCAAGAGCAGGAGGACCCAGACCGGGGCTGGACAACCTAATCCTCACTCATACATCTCATCGATACATATCACTTATCCCCTTAATGATGCATCATTTACACTAAAGTTGTCCTCAAGTAAAGAAATGGACATTTATATCAAAGTATCTTCTTATTTTAATCCCATTCTTTTATGTTTCCATCATGTTACATATAACATATGAATGTTCACATATCATAACTATGTTCATCAACATGTTTTCATATCATTTAACATCGTACTTTGGCATGTTTTGGACCCACTAAAACATCATTTAAACAAAGGTTATGTTTGCTATGAATAGTGTCTTCATAGCTATGAAGATTTTGGCTAGTTGTGAAGCCTGGTGGTGAAAGACATTGGATCAATATGTTATGGTCATGATAGTTTCAGCATGGTTGTGATGCTGCCTAACTTGTGCCTATGGTCAAATTTTGTCAAAATTCTACTTCTAATCACTTCCTAAACATACATAGACATCATCCATGGTCATTTGATATCAATACAAACAAGTGAACATAACTCAAAACTTGACCCAACATGGGGTCACAACTAAACCCAATAATACACGCTTTACACATAATGTACACCTTTAGTCATATTGCTATCTTTCGTGCCCATTATCATCTTAAAACATGTTCAAATACTCTAACTACCTCCCTAACATTTACTCATGCCATTTTATGCTTTCACATTCAATGATATCACATTGCTTAGCACATAAGCATGTTTAATAACAATTAGGCATATATTTCATTATTTTCAAGCATATGTCACATTTAAGGGGCAAATAACAACACACACACACACACACACACACACATATATATATATACAAACCTCTATTAGGAGCTTGTTAAAAACCAACTAAGGAGCTACTTTATTCCCCTTGATGATCACCTCCTTCCACTTCTCCTTGCTTTCCTATCCCAGTTATAACCATATATCAATCACCCATTCTTTAAACCAAAACACACTTTCATAGGTCTTTATCCAATCAAAGTAAACTCACCAAATAACTTCAAAATCATAACAAAGAGATGGAGTTCTCATCTTTTCTTACCTCTTGTTAACAAAAAAAGGACTCTTGATCATGCAAAGAAATAAAGCTCTCCCTTACTTGCACTCTCTCTCCTCCAACTCTTCTTCTTTATTGACAAAACCTTCAAATCTTATTTTGATCTTAGTTTCTCTCTTGGTTTTGGTGTTTGATCTCTCAAAAATCCAATAAAATCATTCTCTTAGGGTTCTTAAGGGTGTATGATCTGTTCTTGGGGTTTGGAATTTGAAAAGATGATGAAAAATAAAGATAAGATTGTGCAACCAACTTATACACCAAACCTTCACGGCCATTAATAAAGACTTTCATGGTCATGAAGGTACTATAGCAGCTGCCTCAAAAAGTCAATGTTGTGTTAGAGATGTGCCCAAAAGGCAATCGCCTTAGGCACTTAGTGTACACATTCATAAAGGTATTCTTTCATTATATTAGTATTCATTTGCATATGAATTGATATAGATTTTAAACTGATTAATGAAAGTCCATGATATGAAATATAGCATGAAGGAAATCATGATGGGATTATGATAATGAGATTCCTATCATATGTAATTATGTTAGTATCTAAATTATCCCTAGTCATAGGATCAACAAGATGGGACATTGTTGATCCGGATAGACTAGCATATGTTATACTCCTTAATTGGATCAAGCAGTAGATCTCATAAGCTGTGAACATGAGATGTTCAAAGTTAACATATGGAGGCTTGCTAAGAGTAGTCAAGTACATTGGATGACCTGCTATGAGATGATAATATGAAATATCTATTCAAATGTCAATGATAGTCTCATCATAGTAATGGGGCAAGTATCCTTAGACTTGAGGTACTCAAGGATATGTTGGATACTGATTCTGTGCTTTGACTCCATTCCTTATTGCCTTATAGAAGTCGCACATAGGGTGGTGATTGGATGCAGCTTGAGGTATTTGAAGGTAATTGGGTAGCCAACAGATGATTCACCACCCCTGATAAAGGGAGAGTAGATTAACGGCCTCTTGTCAGGATCATTATAAGGGAATCTCTGGCCAGAGTGGAAATATCCTAAAGGTGGTCTTCAGTGACATGTCTAATAGAGTAATGAGTCCCAAGGACAAGATTTAACATCACTTGGGCTAAATGTGATGTAGTCAGTCTAGCGAGAGCTGACATATAGTCCATGCACTAAACCAAATGTGGTATAGGATGGTGAAAGGACGAATTGCACATATTGTTGTCTATGGAAAGGTTCGTAGTCAGATCACTGACTTTTCGGTCAATTAGAGATCATGATGCATTGGTAGATACCGCTCATGATTTGCTTAAATTATTTGATAATTTAAGTGGTCAACATAACCGGGAACCTAATGGGTCACACACTTTGGAGATGTAAAGAATGATTAAAATGGCTTTGGATGATATCCAAAATATGAGAAAATTATTTTGAGTCGGTTCATAATAAGATCACGGAGAAAAATCGCTCGGGAGTTTGACGGGCTGGTTGGCCTGATAGGCCTGCTAGGTAGGCCAGCTGCGCAGCAGCACGCTAATAACCTATAAAATGGTCAATTGGCCTTTGCACTATTCATGCCTCTTCAAATTCTTCTCCTTTCAATTTAGATCTACTTTTCTGATTTTTTTTTAGATCTAAAAGACCCCAAAAGACAGAAAATAGACAAGGGAAAATTTTTGGGAGAAGAAAAATTTTTTAAGACAATAAGAATATTAAAGAGTTTAATTTTCTTCTCATATGAACATACTGTTAGAGAAGTGCTATAAAGGCAATCACCTTTAGTACTTATTGTACGTGTTTATTTGACTAATAAGAGGCATTTTTATTAATTTGGTATTCATTTGCATATGAATTGATATAGATCTTAAACTGATTAATGAAAGTCCATGATATGAAACATAGGATGACGGAAATCATGATGGGATCATGATAATGAGATTGCTATCATGTGTAATTATGTTAGTAACTAAATTATCCCTAGTCATATGATCAACAAGATGAGACATTGTTGATCCGGATAGACTAGCACATGTTATACTCCTTGATTGGATCAAGCAGTAGATCTCATAAGCTATAAGCATGAGATGTTCAAAGTTAACATGTGGATGCTTGCTAGGAGTAGTCAAGTACATTGGATGACCTACTATAAGACAATCATATAGATTATCTATTCAAATGTCAATGATAGTCTCATCATAGCAATGGTGCATGTATCCTTAGACATGAGGTACTCAAGGATATCTTGGATACTGATTTTGTGCTTTGACTTCATTCCTTGTTGCCTCATAGAGGTCGCTCATAGGGTGGTGATTGGGTATAGCTTGAGGTATTCGAAGGTAATTGGGTAGCCAATAGAGGATTCACTGCTCCTGATAGAGGGAGAGTATACCCACGGCCTCTTGTTGGGATCATTACTCAGGAATCTCTGGCCAGAGTGGAACTGTCATGAAGATGGTC
>CATIWF010174309.1:0-22837 GCA_949630135.1 Balakata baccata
CATTACTATCCATTGTAGATATCATAGCTCCCATTGATATTTGCTTATAGATCAATACAACAGAGAGTTCATTCTCTATTTTCCTGTTTGTGCTACTGTTTGGCTGGGAAAATACTATTGTTCATTGTTGTTTGTTGCAGCAATATTATTTGCATGTGTATTTATGTGTCTGTATGTCTTTATGGTTGCGTGTTCTGAAGTGCTTTGCATGTGTCTCATCTTATGGTTACATCTTCTATCATGCCATTTGTTGTCGGTCTTTTTCATACACTAGTTTTGTGTCTTCACTGGTCTGGTGGATTACTTGAGTGCTTGCCCAGTAATCTAATGGCAGCCATTTTTTTCCCTTTGGAAGTGAAGACCTTAGCATGGAAGATGGTAGTGTAGATCCATTAGCTTAGAGTCTTGTCCCAGGTTGACAGAAGTAAAGTTTTCATTTTCTTCCTTTTTTTTTTGGGTGTTGTGGGATTGGATTTGCTATTAAAACAATTAAATCAATGTTATAGGTTTGGCTGAACTCCGTGTTGGATATGGAGCATTTCCTTTGAGCATCATTGAGTATCTTTGGAGAGCTAAGCAACCATATAATGTTTCTGTCACTGCTGAAGTTTCTGCATGCGCAGCACTGCAAAATTCTATGTACTTAAGAGGTAGGATTTTCTGTATGATCTTTGGCTTCATATGATGCTTATACATGATGTTTGAAAACACTGTATCTAATGTGTTGACAATGTCTACAGACAGTGAGAGATGCTTTAGTAGCAGAGCAGAAAAGGCTTTATAAGCTTCTGAAGGATGTGCCATTCCTAGCTCCATTTCCAAGCTACTTCAATTACATCCTCTGTGAGGTTAAATCTGGAAGAGATGCTCAGAAGCTTATAAGGTACATTTATTTTTATGTTATGTAATTCAATTACAAAAATGGAAATGAATGTGCTTACTCTTTATCGTCTCTAAACTTTACAAAACAAGTTTGTCCGACTCAAATTAGTCAACAAAAATAAATTTCAGGTTTAGATTGTTATTATAATTTAGAATACATTGAATATCCTCCTCAGATCTATTTGAGTTGATTTTGTTCGCACTTCTTATAGCAGAACGAACCGAAGTATGAGAACTAATACATTGCATTATTTTGCTCAATTTGCATAGTAGAATATCATAGTATACACACACACACATGTAAGAGAATAAAGTGAGAAGCAAATGTTGAATTAGATTTTGCTGCTATTGAATCTTATTTTCAGTCAGGAGTAGGAATTACTCGGGTGAGTTGAGGTTTGGTTTAGGCATTTTATTGAAGTGATTGCCTGATATATTTTCTTAACAATGACGCAAACACATTTGTACCGTTAACTACCATTGAATGTTTACTGTTGCTTACGCAAATTTGTATGGCTAAAAATTAAATATATTGCAGGATGATCTCGCAAATATGGGTGTGATGGTCCGTCAATACAACAACAAAGTGCTGAAGGGCTATATTCGAATATCTGTGGGGAAGCCTGAACAGACAGACACCTTGATGAAGTGCCTAAAGAGCTCATATTGATCCAGTGAGCAACTGAGTGTTGTTGAAGAGCTTGTTAGTAATTTCGAGCAACTAAGTCTTGTCCGCATCCTGCGTTTCAAGAGCAATTAAACTTTGATTTCAAGACTGCCATGTTTGTTGAGTGTATGAAGTGTGGATCTTTTGCATGTAATATACAGAACTAGAAATTAAGAGTCTGTCTGTCGAGCTTCCTGCTGCTGCAAATTCTGCATTATACTAAATGCTATGATTGCAAAACTGCAAAGCACCATTTTATCCAAGTTATGTCTGAGCTCTCCCTTT
Organism: Balakata baccata; assembly: GCA_949630135.1. Classification (NCBI taxonomy): domain Eukaryota; kingdom Viridiplantae; phylum Streptophyta; class Magnoliopsida; order Malpighiales; family Euphorbiaceae; genus Balakata; species Balakata baccata. The sequence goes on from CATIWF010174309.1 coordinate 1,835, forward strand.
TTTATCACTGAAAGACCCAAAAATTTTTCAGTTTGGATTCATTGATATCACTTTGTTGTTTATTTATTTGATGGAAAAATTGCTATTTACCCATGCAGTTTGATATAATACACTAGTACTCATGAGATTTGAAAATTATATGATTTGTCATCGTACGATTTGTCATCTCTATTTTATTTTTATTAAGCAATATAATTTTTTTATTAAATTTTAAAGTAATTACCGTTAGTAAGAAAAAATATTTACTTTTACTCAATAGAATACTAGTATAATAAGTTAAACTTGCAAGAAGTATTAGTACAATAAATCAAACTTGTAGAAATATTAGTACAATATATCAAAAATTTAGAGGGTAAATAGTACAATTTTTAAACTTAAGAAAGCATTAGTAGATAATGTCAAATTATAAGAGATAAATCGTATAGTTTTTAAATCTCAGAAAAGTACTAATATATTATGTCAAATTATGGATAAATAATAATTTTCCTTATTTGATTTGTATTGATTATATATACTTGAGAAATGTTTAATGGGTGAATAGATGTATATATTGAAGTTTAACCCACGTTAGGTACAGATAAATTTCACAAAATTGGTGGAATTTATTTGCAAATTATTGAAAAACAACTAACAGAATAATAAACTTAGTTCGTTTATTTATTTGAGTTGGAGGAGCAATGCTTGGTGTAAGCATTAGTTGCACCTCAATCAAAAAGCCCTGCACATACACATATACACATATAATTAATTGCCCCTCATTTGCAGTTCTCAATATTATTTTTCTACTATGCTCTCATTTGATTCTCGAGAACAATTCCATTCTACTTTCTGACTGTTGAAAGTGCAGAAGAATTCTTATCAAGCACATGATTATCACAACAGGGGGAAATGTGCCACGCATCTCCATTTTTGGAAACTACCATTTCCTGATTTGTATCCTTCCATATTGGGATAACGAAGGAAAAAGGACAAAACAAAAATTGTTCCACCTGGTTAAACAAGTGAAATTATCCACTAACATTCATATTATTCTGTAATGAGGGATGCACAGCATTTAGAATCTGAATTATTTCTTCGAGAGATTCATGTATAGTTTTTACCTATCTACATCCTGTAACAGACAGAAGCAGCCTAGCGTCTGCAGCTTAAGTTGTAGATTTGAAACGCTTTACAGGAGCATTAAGTGAAGAAAGGTATGAAGCATCTGCCTTGTCAATTCCATTGAAAAGGTAACTGAAAGCAGGCATTTTTATGTACTTGCCAGAACCAGGGGTGACTTTCAGTTCATTGTCTTTCCAAACAACTCTTCCCCCTGCAATCGTCACTTCAACCTTTCCCTGAAGAAAAAGGGTACAACTTCTCAAAAACACAAATAAAATGACTAGGATTACATTGCTAAGATGGAACAAGAACCATGTATATGAGATCAAAAAATCCAGCACTAAACTTAAAGAGTCTTTCCAGGAACGAATGCAAATTCTTTTTAATGTGCTTGTATCCATAGTCATTATGTTTGGCCATCAGTGGTATGTGTACATGATCAAATTAACAGATTACACACTGCCAGTGGAAAGTTACAAATAAGTAAACATAAATTGATCTGTTTAGAGCGAGCATGAAAAAGTACCATATCTAGCATATGAAATGAAACATCTCATTATAAGATTTTACGTTTTTCTTCTCACTTACCATTTTAATTATATCTCGTTCTTGACAACCTAATTTCAATAAACTCTGAAATTAAAGTACTGAATATGCCATACCAGTAAAAGTTGCAAATAATTTAAAGGAAAAATGCAAATTTGGCCCTTGTCAAAAAATACAATTGAATGCTTCAACTGAAATTATGTTCAATTGAACCCCAGAACCTCAAACTTTTGTTCACTTGAGCTCTGTCGGACAAAACATGTTAATGTATACTGCACGCCAGTGAGATTTGAAAGTTGAGGAGCTTAATTAAAAAAAAAAAAATGAAAGTTGAGGGACTAAAATATGTTTTCATTCTGAATTATTTAATATTTTATTTGAAGCCACTTGATATAGAAGTGATATATTCAATTTTTCCACCAGATAAGGGCTCATCAAGGACTGAATTGAACAAACTTCAGTTCAGGGACTCAATTGCATTTTTTCAAGAAGTTCAGGATTTAAATGATGTGTTTTTACCAATATAACACTATGAGTATGTACTAGAGGTCACCAACATACATGGATCAAAAACATCAGAAACAAAAAAGAAACACTCGAGGGCATAGGAATATTGATCCATCAGAATCAATTTTTAGGTTTAGTTGCGCAAGGCCAACTCATACAACATCAGCCATTGACATTTGATTTCATGTGTTATCAACAAAAAGAAAACTACTAAATTTCAGTACTAGAAAGAAAAATTACCTTCCCTTTCCTACCCTCGTAAACATTTGTATCTGTTCGGGAATGGTGAGACATTGCACTAATTTCAAAACTTGAGTTTGGGTTGAGTATAATTATATCTGCATCCGATCCAGCAAGAATTGCTCCTTTTCTTGGATAAATATTGAAGATCCTAGCACTAAAATTTGATAGAGATCAAGACTTTGATAGAGATCAAGACAGGTTTACACACTTGAGGCAGCTTCATAATTATTCAATTGTACACATTGATCAGGCAATTTTCTTATTCCTCAACTCACTACCAAATCCAAAGACAGTTCATACGCAATCCATATATAATTGATAAAACATACCATTCAGTGCTGGTTACCCGCACAAAATCAGTGACAGAAATTTTGCCAGATTCCTGAAAGATAAGAGAATTCGACAGTTAAACAATTTCATAGTCCAAGAGAAGGATTACAGAGTCCAAAATAGCTTACCACCATCATATCCCAAACCAGGTGCATCCTCTCCTCAATTCCTACATTCCAAATTGCCAAGTGCAGCCAAAAAAATTAATATATAAAAAATAAAAAGACCTGTTAAGTAGAGCCAACATAATGAGGGCATACATTTGACTTGGGCAATAAATAAGACCATTTTTCTATTACCATTGACACCATTAGGTATTTTACGGAAATCTTCAATCCCAAAAGCTTTTTGTTTAGAATTAAATGTACAATGATCTGTTCCTACAAGCTGCAAAATATAAAGATTATCATGAGGAACAGAAAATGAAACCTGTAAAATGAAGATGTTAACAAGAATGCCCTAGGAAATCAGAAATGCAGAGGAGAAAATATCTAGAGTTTTGAAAAGTGATAATACGTAACTCACTAAATAGTTATTTATTTGTACAAATTTTTTATGGCAGTATAAGTTAAAGATAGCCTCTGCGTGTGTGTGTGAGTTTTTTTTTTTTTCCGGGCAGGGGGGTGGTAGTGGTGTTCAGCAAATAGAGATTAGGAGGCATGGATTTAAACTCCTAATTGCATGAATCACTATAAATTTATCAATATGGTCATGATGAAAAGAAAGAAACCTGAAGAATTCCAGCTGAAAGGGCAGCTTGAAGGGCCTTGTCATGTCCTGATGGCCTAATAGGGGGACTCATGACATACCTGAAACATTAGAAACTCATGCTTATATTGTGAATAAACTGACCAAACAAATTCAAAAATTAATAAATGAACTCATGATGTATGTAGTGCTGGTTCTTGCTTTGATGCAGTGGTGAAGTCAGGATCCCAAAGCTTAGAATCATCAAGAACTAGTCCAGAAACCACTGGCTCTCCAATAACCCTTTGCCCTGCAGTATGAAGAAACCGGTTGCACTTTTATGCATTAAACCATGAAGATCAAATAAATATAGCAATCAAAGGTAGTAGAAATAAAAAGTTAAAGATAACTCAAATTTAAAAAAACTAACATGCATTGAATATAATGATGTCCATTCATTTAGTAACCATGAAGATGATTTTTATCCATATCTTATTAGATAGTTATTACGAGTTATGACCATGTCAAATTTCATTTTGGATAAGGCAAGCCATATAACACAGTCATCGTGTAACAATCATGTAGAGAAGACTTAATATCATCACAAGTAAAATAAAAAGTTCTGCTTCCTGTTCGGTTCAGCTTTGCATGCCTTTCAAGTTTCTAGCCACTAATTTTATTACTAAATAATTTCACAGAAAATTGGACAATGTAAAAATTGCAGGATGGAGTTTTTGTTGAATCTCCATCTTGGAAACCAAATAAAAGATGCCCTTAAATTTCTAGTTTAAGGATTTCAAGCACAAAAGGCTATTGCATTGAGTTGCATTTCACATTCTCTGAGAATGTTGTGACCTTTCGAATGTGATGATTACCACATTTACATCAAAGCTACAGCACAATCAAAGGTACATTATTAATTCTATCACACGACATATACATCAAAGCTACAGCACAATCAAATCATTCATATATTTCTTTCTACATGGATAACCTTCATGTGACAAAAAAATTAAGGTAACTCCTTGAAAGGGAAAATTTCTTAAACAATTCATCAGCATAACCTATACATTATTAGTGTGAAATTTACTACCACTATTAATTCAAACCAACCCATCATATCAACTACCAAAACTAAATCAAACCATTTCATGAAATTAAATACCACTACTAATTCAAACCATTTCATGAAATTAAATGCCACTACTAATTCAAACCACCTCATCAAATCAAAATCTCAATGTCAAGAATGCAAACCTGACTTGCGAGCTTTAGCTATTTCTTCCATTGCATCAATGCTCATCACATGAACCACATAGAGAGGTGTGTTCACAAAAGATGCTAAACGAATTGCACGAGAAGTTGCCTCGCCTTCAAGCTGCAGCATGGACTACATGCTAAATTATACATGAAAGCTAAATATTCTTGAAATAATCATGAATAGTATAATAAAACAAGAGGATAGAATCATAGAAATATGTTTTTGCATTATGCATAAATGTGTTAAAAGTCAGTACTTCATCTGGAAACATGTCATTTGCATGCAAGCCCTTCTTCAAATGCTTAAATTGACAAATACCATTCAACAATCCTATGACCACATGGTTCATTATACCACAAACTGAAGGAGATATTTTTAAGTGTATAAGAAACTATTGCAGGAGCACTGCAAAAATAAATAAATAAATAATTGTTCTACCACATTTTAATGGATTCCTCTTGAGAATAATCATCAGCTTGGAAATAAATAAAAAAATCATTAAAATGATACATATTTTGATGAAGAATAGGTTTGTGAAGGAATTACAGCTGAGAATACTCGTGCAAGACCTTCCATTTGGAAAGTTATTATAGAAGACCACATGGCAGTAGGGAAGAGGACCAGAAAAGTCACTAGTATCATGCAAGTTAGTTATATAGAATAAGGGTTTGCTTTGGAGGGGAATCTTTTGTGTAATCTGTTATATGGCCTCCAAGCTTGCTTGAGGAGGAGACTTAGTCTCTGGGCTACATAAAGCTTCTTCTCCAGATTTGTTCCTTTTTTCCTTTCTCTTTTATTTTGTTCCTCCATTGTTAATCCATTGTAGCTATCATTTTCCCCTGTTGATTGCTTATAGATATCAATATATCAGAGAATTCTTCTACTTAATTTCATCTGTGTTGCTGCTGTTTGGTTGAGTTTAGATATTATTACTGTTGTTTTCCTGCTTATCCTTAGATAATTGCTATCATATTTGCTGGTGGAAGAGAAAAATAACAATGACTAAGAACAACTAGTTCAACGAAAGATATGAACCAATGTCAGCCTACATACTGCCAACAGGCTATGTCCGTTCAAGGCTCCACACAAATCCAAGTAAAGAGAATGAAGAAACATTTACTAGAACAAACGTGGTCTGGGCCAAGGTTGACTTCAGGCAGCATGGCAAGCCTATGCTGGAGCCCAGCTTGATTATCCAAGCATAAAACTTGGTCCAGGTCCACTCAAATTTTACTTGGGCTTGGACAGGCTCACATGAAAAAAAAAAAGTGTCAAAGCCTGTTATTTTTGTTGGTAGATGGACCATGCCAAAGGGATACTTAGGCCCATTAGCACCTAAGAACTATCAAGTTTCCATATTATTAATGATAAGGCTAATATAGCAGATCAGTGGAATGAGAAAGACAAATCTAGAAGACTAGAAAGCATAGAGTGGAAGATATAGTCCGAGATGTAACCACTGCAGGCCTTGAAAGAGCATGTCCCTCTGGACCAGTAATGCCAAGTTCAATCATTCTTTTCTGCCCTTCAAATACACCATCTCCATTTTCTGCATGAACCATAGCTAGGGCACCAAGAGACTTGCACTGCTTCATTCCTTCTAAAAGAAGCTCGTCACTTATCATAAGTGATCCTTTATAGGCCATAAAAAATTTGAAAGAGTTGATACCTACAAAATCCAAATTTACAAAAACATATGAAAGTATATAGGTAGCTATAACTGATCATAATTTACACAAATGCAGATGATGTAAAATAGAAATTTTGAAAATACCAACCTTTTTCCTTCACCATAATTTCCATTTCCCTTGAAATAACTTCATCCCATTTGGTGACTGCCATATGGAAACCATAATCCATGCAAGAATTCCTTGCCTTTTCTTCATAGGCTTCAAAACCTGCAATCAAACTGCTATTGACTGGTATAACAAAGTCAATATGCATTGTTGTTCCACCTGCCAAAGCTGCAGCCTGACCACTGAAGAAGTCATCAATGGTCTCTGTACCCATAAACTCCATAGCTAGATGGGTATGGGGATCAATTCCTCCTGTTAACGTTACAAGAAAAAATTGCAGTCAGTGAGAACAGAGATCTCCTAATGCTTTTTCTTTCTTTCTTTTTTTTTTAAGAAAAAAATTAATTCAACTCATAGAAAGATGTGAAGAAGCAGAATAATTCACGATGATATGAAAACTTACCAGGCATGACAAACTTTCCAGTGGCATCAAGAGTGTCAACATCATCACCGACCTGGTAATGGCAGCCAAACAATTAAAAAACAAATAGAGCACAAAACATGGGAAACAGCACAAGCAAATACCAGACTGAGAATAAACAAGAAAGGAACAGGAAAACTTTCTCCACCGAATATGATAGATGCAAAGATCAAGCAGAGAATTTTTTTTAATTTTTTAGTGATAATTGTAAATCATGGACTCAATATCTTTATTTGATGCATCTCTATCTTTGGTGAATTCTTTTGCTATCAACCAGTTCTACGCATTTTGCTGTTCTTATAGAAAAGATTTTGGCAGCAATAGGCTGTTAACAGCCACAACAGCTTCATTTCCATTGCATGCGTTTGCAGCTGCTGCAACAGAAACATAAATCCATTATGATACATACATTGGATTATTTACGAACTGTCCAGCAGTTCCAGCGGTAATCAACTCTAGTAGCATAACTTCCCGTAACTGTACCTTTTAGCAAATAGCTAAACAATTGTATACTTAATTTGGTTGTCAAAATTCCGGGGTGAACTCCAGGCCCTCTATTAGACTGGCATAAAATTGCACTTAAAAAGAATAGATGACAAAAATTGAGGAAATACACCTTAAGATTAGGCTCAACAGCAACAATGATCCCATCCTCCACATAAACATCAGTAACCTCTTGATGATGAGCATTCACAACGGTTCCCCCCTTAATCAAGAGCTTTGATGACGAGGATGCCGATGGAATTCCGCATCCAGCTGCACCATATTCAGTCCCAACTTCACAGAACTGCAAATCACCATAATTAAATAAATAAATAACTCTCTCCTTTTCTAAATCAGAATAGTTACTACTCTCCTCACCAAAAAAAAAAAAAACCATAATAGAGGTTTACCAAGTTTCAAAATTTTTTTTTTCCAATTAAGGAACAATTCTGGTATTATCTACATATCCTAAGTGAATCAAAATTAAACACTTCATTTTCTCGAATTCCAGAGAGAAAGTCAACTCATTGATTAAGCAACAAAGGAAAGAAATAGCAGAAGAAATTGAGAAAGGTGGCAGTAAATACCTGATTTGATAGTGAAATTGAAGGAGAAGCAAAGAGGAGAAGAAGAGAGAAGAAGAAGAGATTGAAAGGATAAGCAGCGGAAGCGGAAGCCATGGTTTTTCTGTTGGTCATTGCGCGCCTTTCTCCATCATTGTATACATTTTCAAATCCAAACATTGTTTACCCATTTACTGATGCGTCACGGTTTCAAACTCCTTCTCTCGATACCTTTTTCCTTTAAAAAAAAAAATTAGAAATTGATCAATTTATAACCATTAATGAAATTAGTCCATTTTCAATTAATTCATTAACTTTATTTATTAAAAAATTTTAATTTTTAATAAATTTTTAAAACTATGAAAATAGTAATCAACTTTCAATAATCAAACCAATGAAACAGAAATATTATGTCTTTTTCCCACTACTTTTTTCTTAAAAAAATTCACAAAAATGATCTCATTCCTCATGCAAATTCATACAATTTAACATATAGCCTCAAAGAGTCAACGCCGGATTAGCAAAGTTTCTTGTAGTCTATTAAAAAGAAAAAAATTAACAGCTTAAGATTTTGCATTATAAATTCAGAAAAAAAAAAATTATATTTTGATCCTTCAGTTTTAGTTATTTGTGTAATTAAATCTTCCACTGAAATTTTATTCAATAAACTCCCTAGCCAATCATGGGGAGGATGAGCTTAGACTTAATTGTTATTTTTACTTCGTAACTAAATCTTCAATGTTTTCTTTGTTTTGTATAGTTGAGAATTACTTGAACAATGAGCTTAGATTTAGTGATATTGAACTAATGATCAAGATTGTAAATCCTCAAAATTCAAACTCTAATAAGATCCCTGGAAACCCAGAAAAAGTTTCCGCTTTATAAAATCACAGCTGTGAGAAGAAAATGAAGACATTGATAGCCGTATGAAGGATTGAATTCCTTATATTTGGAAGCAGTTTACAGTCATAAAAGTAGAATTTCATGATTCTTATTTATTCTATATTGGAATACCTACAAAAGAGGAAGGGCGGTTAAAATATTTTTTTGGTATCAAAATTTTTGTACGTGCATTAAATTGATACCAAAATTTTGAAATTAAATTTCAGATCTTGGCACCTATTATTTTTCCGGCATCTATATAAATAAATTCAACGGCCATATCAGTAAATCCGACGTCCACATCAATATGAATTAACCTGAAAAGTATTTGGTATTGTAATATGAAACTAATTCAAACTTTTGGTATCAATTTGATACCATTAATTCATTTTATCCGAGGAAGTGCTATAACATGTTACAGAAAAATAAAGGGAAGTTGTGTTAAAAGCAGTTGATATCCTTGCCATAATTCCTATCAATATTTACTTCTTGAAGACAAGTATCAGTGTATCTAATGTAAACAAGAAACAAGGCAGATATGCTGATTGGGATTTAATGCCAATTGAGAGACAGTGGACCTTTAGATTACACTTCACTGCACAGCAATGATGATCCCATTCTCCAATATAAACATCAGCAACCTCTCAACGGTAAGCATTCATAACAGTTCCCCCACTTCATGATTATCTTCTTTCCGCTTCACCATGTTCACTTCCAACATCACACAACTCCATTATCACCATAAATAAATAAAATATGAATCTCTTCTGAAACCCTTCAAGCCCCAAATAAGCATTTATACAAAGGAAGCCTACTTTATTATGTCATCAATCGTTAGCTTTTGAACAGGAATGTAGGAAACATGTCTAACAATTCCTGGTAGTTTTCAGCCTTAGAAATCAAATGTTTTACTACTGTTGATATAATGTCGTCTTCCAGTACAACTTTTTGTGCCTTCATTAACTCAAGAAGTTCTACTACTTTCAGTTTCTCATCATTTTGACAGAAACCTTGTATCAGTGTATTAAACGGGACATTATTGGGAGCACTACCTTTCTCCTCCATCAGCAAGAATAGATAATTTGCCTTTTCCAATTGCCCTTCTTTACAAAGTCCATGGATCATCGTACTGTAGGTTACAACATCTGGCTTTAAACCTTCTTCAGACATTCTACTGAATAGGTCCCAGGCAATTTTAAGGTTTCGTGTTTTACGCAAGCCATAGATGAGGCAGTTGAAGATTCTAATATCTAATACAAACTTTTTTCCTTAACTACGAAACACATCTATTGCTTCTGAAACACAATTATTCTTGCAAGTCCATCCAGATAGATAATTTACGTAGCTGAATCTGGCACCGTACCATTAAGCTGCATTTTCCCAAATAACTTCAGTGCATCCCCAACCCTACCTTCGCCTTCATCCAGCGTATCAATAAACAAACATTTCCACATCACAAAGACCTTGCAATAGAGAGAAATAAGTAATCACATCTGGTACAATCCCCCGACCTTTCATTTGAACAAAAAGCTCTTTGGCCTTTTCTACCAACCCTTGCTTGCATAAAGAATCAATAATACAACTATGTCACTGCATTAGGTTCGCCGCATGTTCCAAAATCACCGTTCCCATTGACCATCTCTTTGAGCACCTTAAGAACAAAATTTGAATTCCCAGTTCTACAAAACCCAGTAATCAAAGTAGTACATGAAATCACGTTGGCATTTGCACCCATTTTCTTGAACAGCCTAACAGCCCCAGCAATATTACCCAACATACACATTATCCGGCGTATGAACCCTCCTCAAAATCACCCCAAGAATTGAAAGTCCCAATATCCAGCGCATGAACCTCCTGAAAATCACCCCAAGAACCACAGAACCATCACATATCCTTCTCACATTGCAAAAGGAACTAAGCAAAATGTTGAATGAACATAAATTTAGGAGTAAGCCAATTGAATTCAATTTTTTGTGCAGCGAAATAACATGACAATGGCGTTTCTTCTTAGCCAGTGCTGCTAACAAATGGTTAAATTGTTTTGTAGGAGGGGTGGGTTGGATGTGCATCATTCGATTAAAGAAGTGCAGTGCTTGAGGGAGAGTGATATCACCAGAATTTGATAATATCTTTTTAAAAAAATCAAATTAGATCAAAACTTTAAATTAGTTTCAAATCACGATACCAAACACTTTTTTGTTGATTCAAGTTGACGTGGATATCGTGTTCGCTCACAAGACCACTAGATTTGCTGATCTGGCCACCGGATTTATTGATATATATGCTAAAAAAGTTTTGAATATCATGATTTATAATCAATTCAAAATTTTGGTACTAATTTGATAGAAAATAAAAATTTTAATACCAATTTGAATTTTAATACCAATTTGATACAAAATAAAATTTTTAATATCAATTCGATACATATATGAAAGTTTTAATAAATAATCATTTTACCTATTTATGGGACTAGCGTAAAAGGGGATATCAAGCAGCATGAGTCAAAAGAGTAACGGGATTGTGATCTTTAAAAGCTTCTTTCTTCATCTCTAATTTTTACTTCTCTTATTCCTCTCATGCATTTAATTCCCCATTAGCATGTAGTAACTCTCTTGAATAGATATTGACTCTGAAATTGATTTGTTAGTTTGCAAATTTGTCTCAGCAATCAAATTCATATTTACCATGTCAAAATTGATCCACATTTTTCTTACATTATCTCTCAAACAATGGCAAAGTTAGAACTCCTGCGGTGCAACTCTGAATCAGAATATGCAATTGTCAGTTTAGGAGAAGAACATCTTAAAAAAATGATATAAATTTACATACTACTAAATATATTTTATAAAATTACAGGTACAATTTAATATAGTTCTGCCTCTACTCCCAAATAAAGCAAGATATAACATGTAGACCAAAGTAACAACTTAATTTGCCTCCTTGTATGCATCTACATTGCATACGAAAGTAAAAAGGTCAAACGAGAATAGATTGCCTACTGGGAAAAATTATGAGATATTGCTGGTTGTATTTAGTACAATAAGCTATAGCAAAAGGGAAATGGCCTGATTCCAAAGGCAGAAGCCATCGAGTCTCCAATAAGCAAAAGAAAAACTTTCCTCAAAGATTATGGTAAAAATAATGTAAGGCCAAAATTCCTTTGACATGCCACCAGAAAGATAAACTTGCCCCAAAATACATCCTTATGAAACCTCGATCAGAGGAAGGAAATCAACAGTGTGAATATGTAAAGTCATTAACTGCGTACTATGAAGTGATCATGTAAATTTGAAGTGTTTTGTGCGCGTTGCAAGATTGAATAATGCAGCAACATGATGTGGCGTTATTCCTCCTTTTTCCTATTATCCTCTACAAAAGAAAACTAATGTGGTTTTAATGAAGGAAATAAACACTCATAGACACGCTCCATTCTTGACGTCACCACAAGTTTGTATGTAGTTTGGAGGCTGGGTTTTCCGAGATCAATAATATCCTGTCTCAAACTGTTCAATATAATAACTAGTTAGTACCAGATGAATATTATATACCTCACTCTATCACATGTCCAGTGACAATAATATAAAATGTGAACCTTGTAGAACTACACTAACCATTGCCATTCACCAGTGGCTTTTGCATGCTTCTCGACAGCATAGAGCAGGCGATTTAAACCATATAACACCAATCCAAACATGCACTGCGACTCTTTTACCTGAAAGTTTTCAGGAAAAATATAAAAGAAAAACAAGGTGCAGTTACTTCCAATAATTTATTTACTATATCTACCCTATGCTATTGCTGCTCTCTTCCTCTCCTCTTCATGAGGTTGCGATTCACGAGAGACACAGCTTTTGGCATGTAGTTAGTCTAAATTTACACTGGTTCAGTGTCTATTCAGTTTGACCTTTTAAAGAAGAAAAGGGACTCAACAATTTTTAATATATGGCTGCCAAGTAACACGGATTCTTGAACACCAGCTGTAGAGTCCAAAATCAAATTAGCCTTGTGACAAATAATGTTGCAAACTCTGCATACAGATGACTATATTTCCATGTTCAGATGCATCGGCAAGCCACAATTATCCCTTGTGTAAAGGTGGTAAAGAAGAACTAATAACACCCTGATTCTTTATGCCACCTTTATGCAGGTGGCAGCAGGCAGGCATAAATAGTGGACAGTCGTTGGTTGATATCTCTTTACATAGTTAAGATATAAGAAAAAAATTTAAAGAATCAAACACCAAATCTAGTTTCTTACCAGTCCTTGATCAAAAAATGTTTGGTACTGCATGATCCTTTTCTCAATTTCCACTAAAAGTAGCCTCCTTTGACGCCGAGCAATTCTCCCTCTTCCTTCTGCTTTAGTATCCTGTTTTATAAACGACAGGGCATATTAAGGCAACCAAATAACATCAAAAACCTAGCTATCGGAAATTTTGCAAAATTTGAGAGTGACAAACAAAATATTGATGGTGACGGTGCTGAAATCAGTCAGCACTCTGTTTCACAAACAAGATCCAAGAATCAAATTCCAAATGGCTAATTGTTATTAAACTCTCACGAGTATTTAAAGAAAAAACTAATGTAATTTGAGGAAAATGATATGAATGAATCCCGCCATTTCAGTATTATCATTTTCTCAAATAAAATTTTATAAGTTGTTAGAAGAGGAATAACCTTATTTACCTTTCTGTGAAAGAGCAGAATGTATGGCACTTATAATGATCATGAATATTTGCCCCAAAACTGAACTAACACTAAGAATGTTGTCCTTTATAAATAAAGCGAACATGACAATCAACAACACAAGCAACAGAACCGAAAATTGACATCACAAATAAGCAAAATCAAAACAATAATTAAAATAACTCAAGTTAGCAGAGGAATCAACTCAAGTTGGAGGTTGGCAGACTGAGCAGAAAGTTCAGTTATGCAAATAACAATGCAGGGTAGCACACCATCTATAATGTCCTATACTAAAGCAACAGATACTTTAATTCCAGCAACAGAGAAATAATCAATGGAAATTTATAATTTTTTACCCCTTTAAACCATGCACGCACTACCATCAGCAGAATAAGTGAGAGAAAAAAGGCTGGCAAGGCAGCTAGAATAGCAAAGTTGATTTCATTTGCCTTGAGAATCTGATCCAGTTCAAGCATTGCCCTGTTCAAGATTAGAAATGTGAGACAAACTATACATATCAAGACTGATTATCCAAGGTCTTAGTCCCTGAACTCACGTCTCAATGTCTAGCTTTAGCTTCTGAACCTGAAATGAAGAGAAACCACGATAATATGACTAGAATCACAAGCACAATGACATGTTTAACTTGCTTATGCCCTGTAGTACCTGGATGAGCAAAGCTCGAGCAAGCTCTCCACTTACAAGATTTTGAATGGGATGCATAAGTTCCTTTTCATACCTACATTTTAGAAAATCAACAAAATTATGTTCATTCAACGTCAACAACATGTAAGAATAAGGTTGATATTCAGAAATTTTTAGAGCACTGGAGGTATAAGGAGTTTGCCATCTGCAGTGCCTCTCAGCCTTCTTATGCTCACAAGACTGGGCCTTTGCACCCTTAATTTCTTTGTGATTGTGAATACTTCTCCCAGCAATGCCAGATACTTTTATTTAACGAGTCATTATGCCAATATTATATTATTGACAAAATTTTCCAGTTTCCATAGCAAAAGCTTGAAAGTTCACAGTGTTAAAAATTGAATTAACATACAACTTATAAGGAAAGAAAAGGGCAAAACAACACAGGTTGTCCTTTTTTTATTTTATTTTTCTCCCTGCAATGGCCAAGCAATCATCTTAAATCACCCATATGCTAATACCATTTTGTGGCAACATTTTCTAGTTTCAATGTCCTATCAAAAGCTTGAAAGTTGGAATTGTTAAAAATGTCTTATCATAAAACTTTTTAAAACTAAAGGACAATGTTAAACAGAATTTATTGGCAATTTGATTAATATTATATATAGAATGGTCTAGCTTGTGAGATGTAGGCAAATCAGAAGAGAAGCATCATAAGGAGGACTTGCACAACAATAAAAAAAATATTTGCTTGTTTGACATTGTTTTGGGCGTGCAGGGGGGGTTACCGTTCTGTACCCATCTTGTGGCATCTTACAGCTTCCTTATTTGAAAATATAATCAGAAGTAAACCCACATACCTAAAAACAAAAAAGACCCACCTGGCCATAACTATTTCAAGCATTTCCTGATCTGATGCATTCTCCGGGAATTTTTGACCTTTTGTCTGCTCACTAAATGCCAATAACATTCTGTAGTCAATCAATAGGCAAATATTAGATGAAAATTGAACTCAGCAAAGATAAGCTATTTGTTAAAAGATTGAAGATAAAAAAGGAAAAAGAATAGAACTTAAACTTATAATGCTTTGACATTTATTTACCTTTTTCTCTATGATACACGTGCTAGTTGTAAAATATTTTCCCAATCATCCATTCAATATTTATTGCTTTCAACTAGTTACAAGGTTAAAACAACAAAAAATAAAAGGCAGAAAAAAAGTGCTACCATATGCAAAAAGACTAGGTAACCAAGATTTGACATTGAGCAAAGTGATAAAGGAGTCCTCAACAAGCAGAGAAAGGCCAAAAGGAAAAAATCCACTTAGCAAATCCTACTTGAATCAAAGCTGAGTCAGGTATGATAGAGCATAAGGCTATGCAGTCATTCCAAATGAAGCTCAATATTTTTCCCTTTATTATGTTGAATATCATATGCATTCTTCATCATTCCATGGCACTTAGTGGTGGAGCCACATCCACATAAGGTTGGGCAATTGCCCCCCCTTAATTTTTGAAAATACATGTAAGTGAGCAAAATTATACCATTTTTAATATTTGCCCCCCTAAAAATATAGGTTTAACCCCCTAATTCAGGTGTTCTCCCTAAAAAAATAGGTTTGCACCCCCTAACTATGGGTCCTGGCTCCGCCACTAATGACACTCCCTGGTCATTATTAAGCTTACATGCAACTGTACGGGCAGATTGAATAACTAAATTTGTGGGAGACCAGATGCGAAGTGTCTAAAGAGAAAAAGACTAAGGGAAAAAAAATTGATATAGCATGGTTCTGGCATACCCACAAAGCAAACATAGGATGCTTTTTACAAAAATTCAATAGCAAATTTTGACCTGTGCAAAGAATTGGCAGTCAATTGCACTTCTTCTAACTCCATCACCCCTTTGTGTCTCTTCCTGAACGTATCAAAGAGTTCATCTCTAATAGACAGAAGCTGATCACAAATCAAGAAAAGCATGATTAAAACCAATTTTTCACGCACATCCTAATAAAACAAACAGGAATGTTATTTAGCCAGAAAGGATTTGAAATTTGGAATAGAAACAGATACACACACACACACACAACAAAGAAAAAAAAAGGAACAATAAGAGTAACCCTTATGTCAAATCCTGCTCAGCACCCCCCAAACAATTTTAATCTACTGAAAAGCCAAATATGCCACTAAAACACAACATTGTGTGAAGAAAGAAAAAAGGAAAACCAAATATGCCATAACACTATTACAATGTGTGAAGAAAGAAAAATAACAAATTACTGAGTAGGAACTCTACCTTAAATATGGGACAGTCGTACAGGGTCCTCAAGCTAGGTTAAACTTACCATGAGCAAGGTTCTTGAACCAAACCGATGGTTTCAGTTTGGAAAAACCAAACCACCGAAACTGAAACCAACTACAACAGTTAACTAGTTTAATTGGACAGTTAGTAGTATAAACTTTGGCTTCTTGTAATTCCTCAAACCTCACAATATTACTATGTAAATTCCAAAGTTCTTATCATAGCGTTAAAAATAGTCATTGGTTGATGCGTGTCAAAACAAGCTGCCTTATCTCTTTTGATTCAATGATTATTGCAAAACAAAAGCACAGTTTTAGATTCAATAATTATTGCAACTGAAGGTCTATTATCATCATTTACTCTCTTTCAATCAATTTTTAATGAAGTTAGAAATCATTATCTTAACAACATTTAATTAATTAATATAATGACCAGCCTGCCCTTAAAAATTTTGATCGTATGTCTAATCCCTAAAGTGCAAGCTCTTGCAAAAGAAAAACAAAGGATTAGAGGTAGTATGAAAGTTAGGATATACCGGTTGCTCCACATGTTCATTAAAGAAGCTAACAGTTGAGTCATTTGCTTCACGAATCCAATTATCAATATCAGAACTTCCCATTATACGACTGTGCCTGAGGAGCCACAATGAACAAACAGAAAGGCCAAGTGCACCACATGTGTAGTGAATCCAGTACCGAGTTATTTTCTTTGGCTTTTGGTGTTTGGCAACCTAGAAAAGATTTCAAAAGCCTTATACACCTCTTAATTTAATTATAGAAAGATTCTATCAGAGTCAATTGCAAGAGCTTAATATGAATGCAGTCCACATAATGAAAGGATTATAGAATATTCTTACTATAAGAGATAGGTAGGAGTCCAATTTCTGTATATTTCTATTAACCATGTCGACTGCATCTGCAATTTCACAATCAGTCCACTCTGATCCTTCTTGATTAACTTCAGGAAGTTCCTCAAAAAGTAGAGGCAGTGAATAACTTCCATCAGCAGAAGAATCAGTCTGCACAATAACACTATATGGAATGACAAACATTGTGAAAGCATATATGACAGGAGCACAAAAGAAAAATTTTGTCATACACCAGTTGGTGAGCTCCGAAAAAAAAGGGGAAAAAAATTAAAAACAGATTACAAGTACCATAAGGATGGTAAAAAAGGAAAAAAAAAATTATATATATATAACAGATTTCATATTGTATGAGTTACCTGGCGTGCTGCATGCAGATGGCCAATTGATGCTTCCAGATTTGAAAGCAAACCATTAATAGTAGCCAACAAAGAAGGCAATGACTTTTTTGGATTCTTCACTAAATCTTCTCCTCTTCTGTCAACTTCCATGAAAACCTGTAGGAACAATTAGGAAATTGATTGGCAATCAATATCCACATGTATTGAGAATATGCAGTGTTTCTTTCTTATCCATTAACAGCTAAATTGAAATATGTTGCTAAATAGAATTAATCTGTTCACAAAAGGCAAAGCAAGTTGATTAAGACATACAGCTCTAACTAATAATAATTGAGAAAACTTTAAAAGGTCAAACGGGCTACAAAATAAAAAGTGAAAGGTACCCAGTAAGGAAACTACACAAAGTTTACTGCGATTGTGGTAGACCTTAAACTTCTCATCACATAGCAATTTAGATAGGAGAAACAAAAAATATATATATTAACTACCAACATGCCTAAAAGGTTGTATGGTTGGTCCAGCTGCGGTACTGCATAGTCATAAGAACCAACTATCTAATAGCAGATTAGAGAGATTTAAATAGATAGTCCAAACGGCCTTCTGCCATTTGAATCAGAATTTCAGAGGAATGCGGCAGTGAAGACCGTAAGTAACTCTGTAGTCACAAAATACTTGGTATACCACTCCTCCAATCTTCAGCAATTAGATCTTAAGCATTGTAATATACTAAAATAAATAAGGAAACCCAATCAATGCAAAATTACCAGCAAATTTATTTTTTGTTATATGCAGGATAAATAAAGTAAGTTTTCAGAATAATTTTGCAAATTGAGAATCTAGAATAGAATACAACTGTTAAATAGTGGTAAAGAGGAATGCAAAGTGAACAAACATTATCAACACTGGAACAGCAATACCACACATGAAATCAAACAAAATAAAAAGGAGCAAACCTCAGCCAAAAATGTAGCAAGAGCACGTCTTAAAATGGTCAAAACACCCATCCTCTCAGTTATATAAGAAGATGCATATTGGCATAGATGCTGAATAGAAGGACCCTCAGTAATGCATTCTTGCAACAACTGAACTGTTCCATCAACGAAAGCCCGTGGCCCCCTCTCAAAGAAAATGAAGTATAATTTTTGAGAATTAGAACCCTAAAACAAAGAAAATAAATTAGCAAGGATATACAAAGATAACCAAGTACATACTTCACCAAAACTTGATTTGATTTGCTCACCTCTGCTCTAGATTGCCAGAAATGCAAATTCTTTTCGACGTTATGCAAATTTATCAAAATGTGCTCCATTATGTCCTCTAACATATCATAAACCCTAGATGCTTCTTTCACCACCCTTACAAATAAAAAACTCATTTAATAATCTCAAAGTTTTTTTTCTTTTTTCGAGAAAAATCTCAAAGTTTTAAGCAGCAATTAAAAAGAATATAATAAGCGCCATAGATGGGGCGAGAACATACAGAGAAGAGTCGGGAGAGTAAGAGGGTAAGGGAAGAGGAAGACAAGTCCTGCGTCTGCGAGAAGTGACGCGGGCAGTTTGGCGGCTGAGAATTGAGATTTTCCCCAGAAAATTAGAGTTGGAGGACGGAAGGAAAGCGGTCAATCGATTCCATAAGTAACTAGAGTAGAAAGAGATCAAAGTTTTAACGCCATTTCTGGGTTCGTCTTTAATACTATGATCTTCCGTCTCCATGGACGCTGTTCTGCTCAGTTGAGTTGATTTTGTCATTGAAATCAAACAAGAACTCTGTTAGTTGAATGCCGGACCGAAAGTGCCAAAGTGACCTCCTTTTGGTGTTTAAATTACGAAAACGCACTCCTTTTTTTTTCACCTAATTTTAGCATTTAATCCATCCGCGCTTATGAATTTTACATTTTTTCTGATTTATCTTTATATTGGTTTTTTGATATCGGCTACTCTCTGAATACAATTTTGGTCCAATTTGTTTTTAAAATTTTATTGACTGTAAATTGGATAAAAAAAATGAATTTTAAATTACAATTGATGCCAAAAATTGATCTAAAGGACAAATCAGTACAGTCTGAAGTTGAGTAAGAATTGGATCTGAGGGAGGTCTCCATATTTAGCTTAATATCTAATATTCACAATATCAGAACATATCTCCAGCAAGAAAGAACCAATTAATGAATTATAATGCAAGTTTTATATTAAATAAATCACCATAGTATTACAAAAGTTTGATCATTCTCAGCCATCCACCAAACTCTGATATGCCTTCGTAATCTATGATCTGCCTATCTCAAAGTCGTACCAAAATTGGATGATACTCTTCTCATCAACCACACAAAATTGAAGCTAAAGAAAAACCAGAAGATCCCCTTTCCTATCTAAAAGACTAAAGCAACTCGGAACAATTTCTTCAATTTAGCTAGGAAATCATTGCAGATAATTAATTTCCAAGTATCTCAATCTACAATAACTATTTATGCTTGTTCTTGATGGTGACCCCAAGCCCACCTGCAACAATGACTGTAGTTGCCATATCAAGAAACATGCCATGCTCAACAACACCAGCTAGCCTCAAAATTGCATCACTTGCAGATTTTAAATCCCCAATATCTCTCTTGAAATACAAATCCACAATGTAATTTCCATTGTCAGTAACAAATGGCTTCTCAGCATATTCCTTGCCATTGGAACCACTGGTCCTCAACTTGGCTACACAACCTGCATATCCAAACAACTCCTGCAATCTTTTGGCAGTAAATTTCCAACAAAAAGGCACAATCTCAACAGGCATAGCTAACCCACTACCCCCAATATATTTCACCAATTTAGACTCGTCAACAATGACACAAACTTCTTGCAAACACCCTCTATCATTTTCTCCCTTAACAAAGATCCACCTCTACCTTTCACTAAATTGAGATTGGGATCAACCTCATCAGCACCATCAATTGCGAGATCAATAACCGGATAGGAATCAAGGTCAGATAAGGGAATCTCCAAAGATAAAGCTTGTTCGTGAGTCTTTTTTGAAGTGGGTATACCTATGATGTTCTTTAGCTTGCCTTGACGCAAAAGCTCACCAATTCTGTTCACAGCATGCTTGGCGGTCGACCCGGTTCCCAGGCCGATAACCATGCCGGATTCAACGTACTCCACAGCTTTATAGGCCGCGATTCTCTTTAGCTCATCTTGGGTTGGCATTACTGGGGATGAGGACAAATGAGGAGAAAGAGGAGACAAGCCAGTCTCCAAGGACTCGGAGGTAATAAAATTGAAACGAGGATAATGAATAGCCATTATTTCAATTTAGGAAAAATTAAACAAATGGGTTAATTCAGTTGAAAAGAATCAAGTTAATGCAA
>CATIWF010174365.1:0-16439 GCA_949630135.1 Balakata baccata
ATGCTTTAATTTGAGATGAAATTATTTTTTGAGGAGATATTTGTGAAGTGATTACAAGTTTTTATCTAAGATATCTCTTCTTTTATGTATTGGTTGTTATTTGTAGGTTCTTAAGGCACAATCTATTGCAAAAGCTAAAGGATATTCTGATGTTCTGTATCTTGATTGTGTTCATAAAAAATATCTACAGGAGGAGGTTTCATCTTGCAATATTTTCATTGTGAAGGTATGTTGAATAATGAATTTGGTCTTTAAGTATAAACATTATTTTTCTGCTTGAAGGGTGTGTCTCTATTGATTTATGCCTACTACTTTTTTGAAACCATGTTCTGTCAATATTTGATGAATTTGTATTGGAGAACTGCGCTTTATCCTGCCTTTTAAAGTTTCACATGACCATAATGCCCCAGATTGGCAGCCTCAGCAGTAATAGAACCATGATTTGTATAATGCACTTGCTGCTGTTATACAAACCAGCTATTTTGACTGATGGTGGAGTAACTTTTATCCAAAAAGAAAGGCCTGCTGCATGTCTTGGTTATTTCAGTTGATTGTGTTGTTTTATACTATCTTTTCCGAAGTATAGAGTTGGTGTCACATTAGTCCACTATAGTTGTCACTAGGTGTTTCTGCAATTGGTACTCGAATCATTCTACTTGCCAATACTCACTGGTAATTTGCAGGTTGAAGAACGATTTGTGGCAATGGATGAATTGCTTGATAGTTAGAACACTTCAGGAAATTCTTTTCCCTAAGCCATTGTTCGAGCCAATATGTATACTTCTGTTGAATGTTGTACATGAATATTTGTTTCTATATGATGTTGATATGCTTAAACATGCAAATGCAAGTCTTGATAAGTGGAAGTTGCCTTTGAGAGAGTTCTATATAATGTAGAAGTTTATACCTCATCTTGCTTTTCAATGGTTACTTTCTCTTAATGCATGGAATGTTAGTGGATTGTTGATTTTAACTAAAATTTATGTCAAGATATATATATATCAGTCGTGTGTTCTACCGAATGCTGCACTACCTGAAATAATGCCTAATAAGGGTTGTTTCTTGTGTTGAAGGGAATGAGATCTCCCTTCAGGGTTGTCTGACCAATGAGAAGCTCTTTAGCAATGCACCTCTTGTGTATGTTATGGCCCAAGGATATTGCAAATGTTGTTCTTACCAATTTAGTGATTAAAAAGATCATATTTGTAATATTTAGATTTTATTGTCCTCTTTAGTTAACTACTTGTATCCTCAAATGCATAGTGAATTAATTTTCCAATATTTTCATATGGTTGTGCAAATATTATGAAAGCAAAATCCATTCTTATGGCACTGTTAAAAAGAAGCATACGGTGAAGACTCAAATGCCCGATGTCCATTTTTTTCTTATATGGTTTCTATTTTTGCTTTTAGCTTCCTTTGATCTCCTCTATGAAAATACCCATTTTCAGTTCCATCGACATTTTTGCACCCATGTATATACTATTGATAATTTATTTTCTTTTACGTAGGTTCTGTATGATGATGGGGATAAGGAAATTTTAAATCTCAAAAAAGGAAAAGTGAGAAATTATCAATGATGACCCTATGCAAGTTGAAGTGAGTGACTAACTAACTTGCTCTACTGGATTTTCTAGATTTTATACTGAAACTTTTTTGTTCACAGGGAGAAGAAAGCAGCTGATCCCCAAAGTCCATATGTTCCTTCTGAAATGTAGGTTTTTGTTGTTAACGCTAAACAATTAAGTTGTTGAATTTGTGGTTTTCTTTTTGCCAACCGAATCGATCATTGTGAAGAAAGTTTCTTGTTGGCTTGTGTTAGTATTATGCATATTGTGTATTGCATTTAATCAATGTCCTTAAGGGTCAAAGTTGAGTTTGTCTGTACTTCTCTTGATTCCTAGTTTGTTTTGAAATGACACTCACTATGCTGATTATTTTTATCAGGTCCTAGAAGAAGAAAGCAAAAACAAATATGGCGAGTAAAAGGAAGCTAGTAAAACAGATAACTAATCTACGGATGATTTAGAAGACCAGCAACATCAAGGCCATCATTAGTACATTTTCTATTTTTTCCTTTACATGTTCAGATTTGTAGCTTAAAATATATGTGAATACTTTGTACATATTATGGAATTGGATTTTAGTTTTTTTTTATTATATTTGATTTTAATTTCAAATTTTCAAAAGTAATTTTTTTATTTAAAATATGAAATATAAAATAAAAATTAAAAAAAAAAACAATTCACTCCAAATTAGCGACGAATTAGCGAAGATTAATTTTGTCGTGCTTCTTGTATAAAATCGAAAATAGCGACGGATGCAATCAGCCTCTAAGAGATGTGGATGTCTATATTTGGCAAGTTTTTTTATCGCTAATCCGTCGTTGATATTTGCTACGGAATAAGATCCCTCGCCGTTGTTTTTGCGAGGAGCATTTCAGCAAAGAATGTTGTCTATCACTAATCCATTGCTAAATCTAATTAGAGACGGATTTGGTACATTTCAGAGACGGATTTGGTAGTCGCTAAATTGTCAAATTCTTGTAGTGAGCGTGCTGATTATTTTAAGTATAATACGATTCAACGATTTATATTTAAATATATATGAGTTTAAATTAAATAGATATGTGTTATAAGCATATATATTTAAAATATAGGAAAATTATATTATAAATGTATTTCATCTGTCTAATCAATTATGATATGATTAGATAAATATGTAAAATATTTAATAATTTTAGTGTTATCTAAAATATTTAAATATATATGTTAATATTTTTAAATACATAATATAAGTTCATATATAAATAAATTTACGAAATATAATATTAAAATTAATTTTATTGTTTATTTTATATAATTTTGTATATTTATGTATACAATAGTGTCACATATTGTATTGAAACGTATTATTATTGTGTAAATAAATTACACAAGCCGTGTTATAGGATCTGTACAAGTTTAAATACATTTAATTAATTGTGCATGTCAATATGATTAGTTAATCGTTATACACATTTAATGAAACGACACAATTGGAAGGAATTAACAGCTCTATAAAATTTAAGTTTTTTTTATGGTCAGTTCCAAGTAGAAATAGATAGGAAAAGAAAAAGAAGAGACAGAAGAAGTGGAGAAAAAGGGAAAGAAGGGAATTAAGATGTGCTCTAAAATGTAGGTTCCGACATTTAATATTTTCAAGTCAATTTTCATTAAGAAAAAATGGATAAAAAAGCTAACAGAGTCGGAATAATAATAATAATAATAATAATAATAATAATAATAATAATAATAATAATTCTTTCAAAAAATAATATTAATTAAAATATATAAACTTTTGATTTTTGGGTAACTAACCCATAATTGTATTATTAGACTATAATTTATATCTAATTGTGCTTGTGGGCTTTATTAATTGAAAAATAAAAATATATTACAAAATAAAAAGTCTTAAGAATCTGATCCGTTATTTATTTATTTTGGTAAGACTTCATTAATTAATTTAATACGGATAAATTAATGTGGGTCGAATAATAATATGGATATGGTAGATAGCTCATAAATATTATATATATATATATATATATGGGCTAAGTTTCTCTTATTTCTAATTCTAGTTATTATTTCTCATATATATAAAGTCGAATAGAGAATATAAGAAAAAGAAATTTATTATTCTAAGTTAGGAAATGAGAGAAGATCGTGGTGCAAACTTTATTGGATCATTCATACAACGATGGAATCAGCTAAATAGGTTCTTTTCTTCCTCTTTCTGTATTAATTAAACTCATTTTTGTATTCTAAAATGCATGTTATGGATCTTGGTATGAGATCTTCAAAATTAATCTTCATAGATCTCTCCATCTAATGGTATCACAGCATAATTATATGTACTTGAAACTTTTTTATGCTTTTCTCATCAAGCTAAGGAGAAAAACATGAGTTTAATTAAGTTTTGAGGAATTTTTTATTCGGTTATCACATGCTTAATTTTATTAATTTTATTAATTTTCAATAATTTTTGTCAATAAAATTAATATCAGATGTGTTTGCATGTTGATATAAGGTGAAAAGTTGAAGGGAATTGGATTGTGGAGTGAAAATTGCCATTAATATTAGAACATTTTTATGCTTTTCTCATCAATCTAAGTAGAAAAATTTGAATTTAATTGAGTTTTGATAAATTTTTTATTTGGTTATCACATACTTAATTTTATTGATTTTCAGTAATTTTTGTCAATAAAATTAATATTAGAGGTGTTTGCATGTTGATATAAGTTCAAAAGTGAAGGAAATTGGGTTGTGGAGTGAAAATTGCCATTAAATTGAAATTAGGGAGAAAAATTGTAGAGAAATCATGGAATCGAGAGGAGGAAGAAGGTTGGTGTGTACATGACACAAATCTAGAGCATGCGTGACTCACGGTGTAGAGGAAGCAGAGTAGTGTCTGGAACGTGTAATACACTCGCCAAGTGACACGCGTGGGCATGTCGCAATACAATGGGCAGTTGAGTCAGGCGCATGGAGCCCACGCGCGCGCCCCCATTTGCCCCCATTTTAGCACCTTTCTGACATTGCCTTGAAGTTTCTGCATTTTTTATTTAAATTAATTTTTTAAAAGTCATATTTAGAAGAAAAAAAATTGTGATATTTTAGAAAGAACTTGTTGTCTCGTAATTTTTATAGTTATGTATAAGGTATAAAATTGTTACATCTGGAAAAATAATTTTTTGTCGATAAAATTAACAATATAATTAATTGAATTATTGGAAAATAATTTTTCAAGACATCTAACCCCATGTCTATAAGAAATGAAAATTATTAGTAAGTTTATTTTTGAGATAAAAAATAAGGTGTATCTCGATATAATAATTTTTGTTGAAATCAGTTAAAATGTTGTCGCCAAAGCGGTCATTTTAGTTAAAATTTTAATAAATATTCGGTCTTATACATTTTAGAGATGTCTCATAATTATTCAACCTAAAAGTGTTTATTATAAATTAAATTTAGAGATAGAAAATATAAGACATATGATTGAAAATTAACTGGTACGAGTTGTTTATACACCCAAAGGTGGTAAATTTTCAAATAGTGAATAAATTCCTAGATCATGCTTACATAAAAAATTTACTATTACATGTTATATATTTTTCTCAAATATGTTTATATAACGATGCGTTGAAATTCTTTGGATTAATACTTTTCTATGACATTGAGTATTATTATTGTCTTGAACCAAAAAATATTACATTGTTAATTTTTCAGTCACATCTCGGTCAATGATAATACTTTGACTATAGAAATGTTAACGGGTTCTAATTTCAAGACATGGAAAGGGACATAGAATGAACAATGGAATTGACAGATATTGATTTTGCTACGACAAAAATAACATAATTATAAAGTTAAAGCGTTAAAAGAATAAGGATAGAAATTAATTAAAAAGAATTTAAGGATTTATTTTATCTTATAATAATATAATTATTATATTAATATATATTATTATAATAAAAAGAAAAAGAAATTATTATAAAAAAGGGGAAGGTTCTCGCCTGCACAATTAGAAGAACACGTTTGTGTTCATATCAACTCACCCGCGTTATTATCTACACCTCTGTGTTGATTTTAGTCCGTCTCTATATAAACTGCAGCGTTTTCTCTCTCACAAGTTCTAGCCTCTCAACTCTATAAATACCTAGAGGAATCTCCTTAGCTGCCCAATTTTAGACACAAACACTTTTCCCCAGATTTCCATCGTCCTCCATACACACAGATACATTTTCCCAACAGTAAGCAAGGAACAATCAATGTTAGACTAATTTCCAGTATTACATTTGCTTCATACATTCGACAGTAAGTAATCGATTCCACTTCTTTTAGATTATCACCGTGACTTTGAATATCGCAGATTAAGGTTTGTTAAGTCATGGTATTATTTATCGTTTTAGGAGACTATAGTTTCGGTAGGGATAACTTTCACAATCGCGAGGAATAGCTAGATATAGATTGAGACTCCAATAATCCAGACATATAATTATCTATATTCGCCCTTAAATTCATGTATGGTTATTGTGTAATTTATTGTCATTATGTGAATATAGATTTTTGGTTGGTTAAATTATGGAAATTAATTGTGAATATTATTAGAACTTTGTTACTGTGATGTTAAATCATAAAGAATTAAATTGATTAATTTTTACATGATTTATTGAATGATTTGGATCTAAAATTGGGACTAGAATTATTAAGAATACTAGGAAAATTGAAGAACACTGTCAAAAGCTTGGAATCGTAAACCAGAGACATAAATAGAAATTTTTAGGGACCGAACAAGCCAATGCACCCATGTTCACAAGAACACGCATGCATGATAGGCCATCAAGCAGGCATACCACTGCGTGCCAGGCCTAGTGCGGGCCTGCGTAGGCGTGCCAAAATGGCACGCTCGTGCAGTGCATTGGGCAAACAATGTAAATCAAATCTTCATATGGATTTTTGGATCCCACATGTATATTTTTTATGCTTTTTCATTATCAACATGATAATGTGATGCATGAATGAAGGTGGGAGTTATGCTATGATATATATGTTATGATCTAAGATGAGGTGATAAGTTGGCATGTATAAAAAAAAGCATGTAATTATTTTATGACAAAGGTTTATATGCATGATATGTGAAACATGTTTAGATGTAGATGATTAGATACATGTATGTTTTACATGAATAATAGTATATAGCGCTTATAAGTTGGACACGACTAGAAAATATATATATGATACATGAATACCTAAATATGATTGAATATTAATATGAATACATCTTGAACTAATCTAGACAAGTATGGATGATATGATATGACAAATGAGTGAGTAATATGAGTTATGATGTATATATATGATACAAGTTACATGATTTATGATGTGTCATTAGACAGTTATCTTAAATAAAGATTTCTTTGAATTTAGTATTTATATAATCGGATTTTAGTAAGGATGTAATAAGTGGACAAGTTGTAGCTTAGGATTTGAATATCGGCTATTTTATTATAGATTATATCAGTATTCAAATTATTACGATACAAGTAGAGGTTTCGGTGTGCATGTGTAAAAGGTTTTAATAAGATAGAAAAAGTTTAAATTCTTGCACTTACAAGAAAGTTAAAAAGATTGAGAAGATTGAGACAAATTTTATAGAGGTTCGGGTATTAACTAACCATACTCATCTTCCCAACCTTAACTGAGTATCCACTAATCTAATCACTTAGATTACAAATGGAGTTTTAGCTAGCTCATTCTCAGCTAGGTGTTTTACTAAGGCTAACGCTCAACCCGAATTTCTCTTGTATTTTATGGCTCACACAACAACTAATTTTTTGTAATTTGGCTCACACTATCCAATTACAAGATAATCCAAGTGTTTAAAGGTTAGCACTTGAACCTTTACACAAATAATTAATGAAGAAAGATTGAGAAAATAAATTACAAGAGTTTTGGCACTTTGAAAGTAATTAGTTGAATTAAATGACCTTTTGGTAGGGTATTTATACTGATTACCCACCAATTAGCCGTTACAAAATAGTGTCATAACTCTTTCTAACGTTTTCTTACAAGTGCATTAAATGCTGTCTACAGAGAGGGGTTCTCGATCGGGAACATATGTTTCCGATCGGAAAATGACCTATTTTGATACGTGGTATCTTCTAGTTTGCTGAACCCTCCAACGGCTAGTACCTATTCCATTTTCCCGGTTAGCACTCACTGTGTCCCAATCGGAACTTACCTAATGATGCCATAGTCGAGGACTTAGGTTTGCTGGCTTTGAGTGATTCCTAGTTGGGACCATACTTCTCGGTCAGGACCTCAGTCAGTTTGACTTTGGTCGTTTTGACTTTGCGATGACTTGACCCATTTTGGTGGTGTCTCCTCTTCAACAGTCATATCCTTTTGAATTTCTCGATCGGACTATAATATATTCCGATCTGGAAATGGCATGTCCCGGTTGGGATATCTCCTGTCTCGGTCTGCTTCCGCTACTAGAACTTTGGAAGATTAGAAGGCAATATTTTCCAGTCTGGATACTCATTTCTCGGTCTGTTACATGTATCTAAAAAATGCTTGACTTGTTTAATGAAGAATTTATAATTAAATGTGCTGAAACTTTGAACACTATCAAAACAACACTCAATGAAGATGTTTGTAACATTTAATTTGATTATCAAGATCAAATAGAGAACAATCACCATAAGGTTAACAATCTCCCTATTTTTTATTTTGACAATCAAACTAGGCAAAAATAACAAATTGATAGTGCTATAATCAAATTGATATATTGAATAATAAGCATTCAAACTTTCACATCATTTAAAGGCATAAAACATATTGAATACCTTAAGTCAAAAAGTAAACATAATTGATAAAATTAATTTTTTGCATAGTTGTCATGTTCTTTCTTCTTCCCTTTTGTCAATATAAAAAATAATAAATGCATACAAAGAAAAAAATTGCAATCACCAAATTAACATAGAGATAAAGAATAAGAAACCATTTTATTGAAAATAGAAATGTGTTAAAAAAATGTGTAAACTAAAAATTTAAAGAGAAAAATACTAAGTTATGCATCCTTCTTCATCACTTGCCTCCTCTTTCTATTCATGAATGCCTTCTCCCCCTCAAATGGTGGGGCTTGTTCAAAGCTATAAGTGCATACATTGAGATTGAGTTGCCCTTGCATGCTTTGAATATCCAAGTGAAGGTGTAGCATCATATCCCTCATGGTGTTGAAGGATTGCATTTGAAAGTCATAAAAACTTTGCAAGGTGATTTGTTGTGGTTGAGAAGGTGGTGGTGGAGGCATTTCTGGTGCACTTGGACTTTCTCCTCCTATGGAGAGCCTTGCCCGCTTCCTTGTGGCCTCTTGAGTGGTTTTTTGGGTGCCAATAGAAGATGATGATCTTTTTCATGCAAGTGATGTAGTTGGATTTTGTTTTGAGGGCAGTATATTGATGCCTCATTTTCTTCATGTTAGAAACCAAATCTTAGGAAGTTGAAAACATCAAAGTTGTAGTTTTATGTCTTAGATTTGTGGCTATATAAATGTTTTGCATGATTTGGTGTCTGTGGAAAGATATTGGCATCGGATTGGAACTAAATCACTTGCTGTTTTTGTTATTTTTCTACATGATAGACTCGGTAATTGAGAAAACTCAAAACATAAAAGTTGTAGATATTTTGTTATCTAGTTGTATACAAAATTTCAGGATCAGATTATGGGCGGATGTTGAGTTATAGGCAAGAGAGTCATATCTGTTCCATATTTGAGCTGTTTATTTAGTGTCTTATGCAGGTATAGTCATTTGTTTGCCAATTTTGAGCTCCTTATAGACATAATTTGTAAATGGTCAAAACATGAAAGTTATAAGTACATTTATTATCTAAATTTTGGCACAAATTTTACCTCAATATATTATGTATGTTGTGTGTTATGGCTTTCAAAAATCAGTCTGGTCTGAATGCCAGCCCTGTTTCTGACTAGTCACAATTACCCTACCATATGAGGATGTTAGAGGTAGAATGGATGAAAGTTGTCAAAATAAAAAATGTTCTATTTTGACTATCTATGTTCATACAAAGTTTTATATAAATATGACTTACACGTTGTAAGATATGAAGAAGCAAAGTTGATGTCCCAAAACTGCCTAAGGTCTAAAACAGGGCAGAAAACAGAACACTCATTTAAATTGCATAAAATATTCCAGAATAATCCAATTTATCTGAAATTTAGATGTTTTATAATCATATATTTAGCTTCAATTAGAAAGAAGAATCATACAAATTGGACTAGTATAGAAAAAGTTATAAGTTATTGAACATATGAAGGTCACATTGCCATAATACCAAACCCTAGTTAGTGGTCCCTAAAATGTATATTTCAATTTGTTTAAGTTTCACTAAGTGTATTTAGCTACCAATTGACCAAGTATACATTCAATTAGGCCCACAGCATATTGGAGAGCCCCAAGATAGTGAAAGACAGTAAGTTAGAGGTTCAATATCAAAAGAAAATGTGAGTTTAATTATCAAACGATTTCTTTGATACATGTGATTATTATTTGCTACGTGTAACGTGATTATTACATTCTACATGTAATGTGATTTGATTTTCTTTATTTGAACTACATGATTGCTATGATATGGCCAATGAAACTGTATTGAATGTAAAGTATATGTTTGGATTACATGTATAGGTTTTCTTTGTATAAGGCAAAAGTTAACTGAAATGTATAATGATTGTTGCAAATGTATATGCATATGGACTTAAAAGGCGTTGTTACTAGCTAAATAGCATTGGAAAGCAAAACAAGAAGCCTATGGCCCAAACAAATGTTCAAAAGCAAAAGAAAAGGCTTGTAGCCTAACATATGTGCAAATATTACAAATGATCAAACTAGCTAGCAAACGCAAATGTTCACATGAAAACCCGGGACAGTGTCTGTTTATCCCAGTCACAACAATAAGAAAATGACATAAGCATAAGCAAATGAAATGTTTATATGATTTAATATGATTTATATTCATATGATATTGATAAATAGAATGACATGTAAAATGTGTATGAATAGCGATTATTACTTGTACTTGAGATTGACTTGGTACTTTAGAAAGCTCTTGATGATTATTCTCATTGAGTTACAACTCATCAAATTGCACCATTTTTCAGGAAGAGTTGAGTAATTAGCTCATTTTGGAGGTACATACTATATAGAAGACATGGATCACAAGTCACCGGCCGAGCCTCACCAATCTCTCTCCTTGCATTTCATATATGTATAGGGACATGTCTTTTATGTTTTGGACTGTATATGTACAATATAGTGAATATGCAGCAATGTGATATATATTTTATATATATAGTGAAGATGTTATACTTTGCTGAATTGTTAAATGCTATAAAGTGATATTATTATATGATTCAAAAAAAAAATTATCCCTCACTATAAATAAGATAATGTCTTATTATATGCAATACATGATAACATGATATAAGTATAAGTGATATCCATAGGTATAAGGTGTTACACCATCTACTAGTTCATCTTTGCTAAGGCTTTGAATTAAGTTCATACTTGCATGCCCAAGTCTTTTATGTTATAACCAAGATTCTTCAATAATAGACACAAGACAACTAGAGAAAATATTAGATAACTTATATAAGTCAACTATGTAAGTATTGCCATTTCTTTCTCCTTTAAATATTTATTGACCATATAAAGAGATCACTAGACATTCATTGGAACTAAAGGTGAATTTGTTTCCCTTATCACATAGTTGACTCACACTTAAGAGGTTATGCTTTAGACCATCAACAAACATTACATCATCAATAAACTAATATACCATTTAGTCCTATGGAACCAATGCTAATTACCTTACCCTTAGCACTATTTCCAAAGGTAACCTTACCTCCATCCATACGTTTGAAAATAGTGAAGAGATTTTTATTTTCGGTCATGTGCCTTGAGCATCCACTATCCAAGAGCCATATATTTTCATTGCTTGAAGATTTAAGGCATACCTATGGCATATAGATTCAAGTTTGGCTTTTAGGTACCCAAACAACCTTGGGTCCTTGGAGGTTAGTTTTTGAGGGATCCTAATAGGATTTCCTTATTAAACAATGAACATAATGTACCCAAACTCCATGCAATAGTGACATTGCTTAGTTTTAAAGGACTCTTGCCACTTTATTTGGGGTTTTGGCCTCATAACTTTCTTGTTAGAAACATAAGAGGAAGTGCAACAACAAACACAATCATGTGTAGTGGGTGCTTTTCTAGATGCATGCCTTTTATACAAAAAGACATGGTTGGCCTTTTAAGGTTTCTCTCTTGAGCCTAGTGAGCCTTTGCTACTTTTCCTTTGAGTAGGAGCTTTAATGTGTGATTTATTCTTAGCCTTAGAGGCACCTACCTCAATTGAGAAGGTTTGTGGTGTGGTAGCTTTTACAAAAGTAGTTCTAGGTATGGATGAAGATGATGCTCCATTAAAGCCTAATCCATATCTCACTAAAGGAGGTCTTTGAGATACAATAAGGGTATCCAAACTTTCCTTCCCTTTGTGGAATTTAGAGGTAGAAGGTCTCAATTCCTCAACTTCATTTTTCAAAGTATTATTTTCTTTAATTAAAGAAATGGTTGAGGGTCTAGATGAAAACTCATCTAATGACTTCTAAAGAGAAGCATTAGAGGTTTTTAGCTCTTCCACAACCTTTTAAAGGTTGGATAAATCATCCTTAAAGTTTGGAGCTATTTTTCTTATGAAAATCAACTTTCTTTTTATATCTTTCTAATTCTAAACTCATGACCTCAATAAGATCATCATCATCATCATCACAAGCATTTAAAGTAAAAAAAGGAAGAAGTGGAAGTTACCCTATTAGAGTTATCCTCTAAAGCCATGAAGCACTAGTTGGCTACTTTTTCTTGGCTTTCCTCCTCAACACTTGATGTAGGATCATCCCATGTAGCTTTATGGCCCTTGTCTCCTCCATCCTTGTGAGACTTGCCCTTGTACTTCTTGAGTCTTGGACATTCAGATTTGATGTGGCCTTTCTTCCCATATTCATACCACTTCATCTCCTCCTTATTTTTGTTGAAATTGAATGAGAAGCCTTTGAACTTTGAGGCCTTTTCTTGTAGTTTTTAACAGTCCAATACTTATTGACTATTATTCTCTTTACTCTCCTAGATAGCATGGCTTTCTCCTCATCCTCTTCTTCACTTTCCCTATCATCACTAATGAGGCCTATGTCTAGAACCTTTGAGGAGGTGGTGCTTGCCTTGAGAGCAATAGGCTTTTTCTTTTCTCTTTCTCCTTCAAGCTCCTTTTCCCTCACAAGAGTCATCTCATGTGTTAGAAGCTTGTCAATGAGCACATCGGTGGGAATGGTGCTCAAATCTTTATTAGCTTCTTCTATACCCGCCACCCTTGATCCATAGTCCTTCATTGGAAGACTTCTCAAAGATCTTGTTATTTACATCTTCAAGACTTGTATGTCTTCCATATTTCTTCATGTTGTTGATAAATGGAGAGTAGGCGGTTTGTCATATCGTTGATGGTCTCATTAGGCTTCATCTTGAAGAGTTCATACTCGTTCATTAGGAGTTGAATCTTCTTTGAACGAACTTGCTTTGTGCCTTCATGGTAGTTCTCCAAAGTCCTCCATATATTGTAGGCGGTTGGACAATGTTGAACTCTCCCACACTCTTCAAGAGAAAGAAAGCTTGCTAGGAGGGCTATAGCCTTTTTGTTCTTGCCATTTGCTCTTTTGTGTGGTTCAGTCCACTCATCTCTCAGAAGAGGTTCATCTTCTCCTTCAGTGTTCAACCTTGTTGGTGGTATCCATTCCTTGCTAACACTATCCCATACATCAATTCCTTCACTATCCAAGTATGCCTCCATTCTAAACTTTCAATGGACATAGTTTGACCCATCAAAGTAAGGTTTGAGGCTTTGGAATCCTTCTTAGACCATTGTAGATCTTTGCTAAAGTTGGTGAAGCTTGATTTCTAGACCTTACTCTGATACCAATTGTTGCCCAAACAATCATCGGGGGGGGGGATGAATTGGTGGGAAAATAAAATTTTTGCACTTACAAGGAAGTTAAAAAGATTGAGACATAAATTTTATAGAGGTTCGGGTATTAACTAACCTTACTCCTCTTCCCAACCTTAACTGGGTATTCACTAATCTAATCACTTAGATTACAAATGGAGTTTTAGCTAACTCACTCCCAACTAGGTGTTTTACCAAGGCTAACACTCAACCCGAATTTTCTTTGTATTTTTATGGCTCACACAACAACCAATTCCTTATAATTTGGCTCACACTATCCAATTACAAGATAACCCAAGTGTTTGAAGGTTAGCACTTGAACCCTTACACAAATAATTAATGAAGAAGTTTGAGAAAATAAATTGCAAGAGTTTTGGCACTTTGAAAGTAGTTAGTTGAATTAAATGGCCTTTTGGTAGGGCATATATATTGATTACCCACCAATTAGCCCCTACCAAGTAGTGTCATAACTATTTCTAACGTTTTCTTACAAGTGCATTAAATGTTATCTGCAGATAAAATCATATCTCACTATCTAAAAATGGAACGAAGGTGTGGTTGGTACCGAATGACTCAATTTAATGAGTTAGAGATTCTGCCCAAAAAGTCCAGTCAATGGTTATTGGATTCCGGTGACCGGAAAATTTTTTACGACGATGGAATGGCAATCAGAGGGTACCAATAGCTTCCTTAAGATGTGGGAAGTCCAAAAGTACAAGTCTTGTGTCTTGGAAGTGACCGAAAATGCCTAGATCTACAAAAGTTTTCGGCGACTCCAGCAAAGAACTTGAACTCCGATCAGCCTCCAAATGTCCCTTCCCGAAGTCAACTGGTGTAGTCCAAGGTTTTTGGATCTCCTGAATCTATCATTTTCTGCAATTCTAGTTGAATTCCGGAGAAACAGAGGTTACCAATGTGTTGGGAAGGTCGGAAACTACTTGGAGCCTAAATTTTGTGTCAATTGGAGGTCATTTAGGTGGTGATCAGAAATAGAAATGGAAATAGTGGTGGAAGGAAGAGAGAGAAAGAGAAGAAGAGAGAGAGAGAGAGAGCTAATGGGAGATTGAGTTAACACCATATTTATAGTCAGTGACATTTTCATAATTTTTATATCAACTCTCGAGTTTTATGGAATTTTACCCATAAAAATAATTAAATCACGTATTATGAAAATTAAGGGTATTACATTCTCCCCTCCTTAAAGAAAAATTTGTCCTCGAATTTTTAGAGAGCATATTACCTTAAAACTGGAAGAGATATGGGTAGGAATCTCACATCTCCTGCTCTGACTCCCAGGTACACTCCTCATGTGAATGATTTTGCCACCTAACCTTCACCGTTGGTATAATCTTAGAACGAAGCTGTCTGACTTGAGTGTCTATGAGTTCTACTGGTTATTGATATGACAAGTTTTCATTCACTTCAACATTCTAAGGTTGCAACACATGAGGAGAATCTGGAACATACTTCCTCAATATAGAAATATGAAATATAGGATGAACATGGGAAAACTCTGGGGGTAATACCAACTAATAGGCCATTTCACTAATTTTGTCTAGGATCTCGAAAGGTCCTGTGTAATGTGAAGCCAGCTTTCCTTTCTTACCAAATCTCATTACTCCTCTCATTAGTGACACCTTAAAAAACACATATTCACCAATTCCGAATTCTACATGTTTCCTCTTAGGATCTTCATAACTCTTTTGTCTACTGAAAGCTGTCTTCAAATGCTCATGAATGATAGGAATCTTCTCTAACGTAATTTGAACTAATTCAAGACCTGTCAATTTCCTTTCACCTACCTCTTCCCAACATATAGGGGATCTACACTTTCTGCCGTATAATATTTCATATGGTGCCATCTCAATACTGGCATGATAACTGTTATTATAAGCAAATTCAATCAAAGGTAAGTACCAATCCCATTGTCCTCCAAAATCCATAACACATTCTCAACATATTCTCTAATATTTGGATAGTCCTTTTTGATTGTCCATTTATCTGAGGATGAAAAACTATACTAAAATCTAATCTAGTACCAAGCTTTTCCTGTAACTTCCTCTAGAATCTCGAGGTAAATTGTGGTCCTCTATTTGACACTATGGAAATTAGAACCCCATGAAGACATACAATTCTCTCAATGTACAACTTAGCATACTTAGTCACAGAATAAGTCGTTTTCACATGTAAAAAGTGCGTTGACTTGGTCAGTCGGTCTATAATCACCCAAATAGAATCATATCTTGTAGATGTCCTAGACAATCTTGACACAAAATCCATAGTAATTCTCTCCCACTTCCATTCTGGAATAGGAAGGAACAATCCTGATGGCTTCTGATGCTCGAGCTTTACTTGTTGACAAGTCAAACACCTAAACACAAACTCTGCCACATCTCTCTTCATACCATTCCACCAATAAACACCCTTCAAATCATGATACATCTTGGTAGAACCTGAATGAACACTATATGTTGTGTAATGAGCTTCTTCCATAATTTCTTTCCTTAGATCATCTACACTAGGAACACATAACCTAGTCCCCATTCTAAGAGTTCCATCATTATCTATCACAAAATCCTTAGCTTGACCAACTTTTAATAAAAAAATATTATTAATATTAATAAAAATAATAAAATAATAAAATTAGAATAATTCTAATAAATAAAAATTATAATATTAAATTATAATTAATATTTTATTAATTAATATAATATTAATTCTAATTTATTTATTTTAATATAAATTTAATATAAATTTTATTTGATTTATTAAATTTGATTTATTTTTTATTTTTTATATTATATTATTTTTATATTATAATATTAT